>OY751313.1:27582767-27765267 GCA_963564615.1 Rhorus exstirpatorius
GAGAGAGAGAGAGATTGATTGATTGATTGATTATTTATTATGCCGTGGCACGCCTTTGGCAAAAACAAAAATAACAAAATAATACATAAGTGCGAGAAAAGAGAAAAATATCATACATAACAATAATGAATAATGGATGAAAATAAAGAAAGTTTGGCAAAAGATATAAATAAAAACCAGCGAGAAAAGCGCAGCAAACCGGTGAGTGCAAAATCATATGGCATGAGAAAATAAACAGTAATAAGATCAGTAAAGATAAAAAGTAACTAAAAATAAGGTAATATTAAAACTAAATACTACAAACTACAATAATGCGAGATTACTCGGCTAGATCCTGATCGAATAGGTGAGCATAGAGACGAGATTTAAACATATTCAAGCTAGAGGAGTTTGTGACCTGGCTGGGTAACGACTCCCAGAAATACGTAGCGGAGAGAGAAAACGAGTGGTGATATGCGCTTGTTCGATGGATAGGGATAAGGAAAGTGCAAGGAGGTCTTCGCTGGGTACGATCGCGGTTAATAGTTGCTCGAGCAAAAAGCTCGAGAATGTACGGGGGCGCTTTTTGACGGAGAATATTGAACGTATTAATCCCGAGGAAGTACAACCGCCTTGCCTTAACGGACAGCCATCCAAGCCGCCGCCTGTACGGTGTAATATGTACATCGCGCCGGAGGTCAAAAATAAACCTGATACAGCAGTTAATAAGGCGTTCGAGTTTCAAGTTAAGCTCCGCCGTGAGGTCATGGTAGACTAGACAGCAGTAGTCAAGGATGGGGAAAATTAGCGAGGAAATCAAGGACGCCCTAAGATCCTGGGAAAGAGCCGCTCGATGAAATTTCAGTTTGTGGAGGGAAAAATTAACTTTTTGAGATAGATTCCTAACATGCGATTTCCAGGATAAATCACTCTCCATTATCACCCCCAAATTTCGTGCCTGACTGACATACGGAAGGACCACGCCATTCACAGCTATCACTGGTAATTCGGTGAAATTAATTCTACGTACGTAGGCGCTGCTACCCAAAATGAGAATCTTGGACTTAGGAAGATTCAATTTAAGGCCATTATCTGTGGCGAAGGCGGCAATGGCAGTAACATCCTCAGTGATCAACCTGAGACCCCGATCTAGCTCAGATGGAGGACAGCTGAGATAAATCTGGGTGTCGTCAGCAAATATCATATGCTGTGAATGGCGAAGTACTGTTCCTATGTCGTTAATAAAGAGAGTGAAAAGGAGGGGACCCAAAACGGAGCCTTGAGGAACCCCTGACGTGGTTGTAAGCCAATTATGGTAATTTCCTTGATCATCGATAACAGTTTGAGTTCGGCCAGTCAGATACGAGTGAAACCAGTCGAGTACCGCGCCAGAGAAGCCTATCTTCTTCAGTTTTAAAAGAAGTTGCAAGTGCGGAACAGTATCGAAGGCTTTACTGAAGTCAAATAATATAAGGACTGTTAGGCGCCGTTGATCAATATTGCGTTTGGCGTCATTGAGTATGCGTAAGAGTGCTGTCTGAGTGCTGTGACCTCGACGAAATCCAGACTGACGCTGATCAAATACTTGATTTTCCTCGGCCCAATTAGTAATTTGCTTATGAATTAATCTTTCAAAGATTTTAGAAATTTCACTGAGGTTAGCAATTGGTCGGGTGTCTGAGGGCGAGATCGGAGTATTGACCTTTGACAATGGCCGGAGATAAGCACGTTTCCAACAACGCGGAAAATCGGAGGATCTGAGGGATAGATTAAAGATAGATGAGAGAACTGGAGTGACTACGTGTAAGGATTTTGATAAAGCAAAGAGAGAGATAAGGTCTGGACCAAATGAATAAGATGAGGAACCTGAGAGGGAATTTATGAGCAGGAGAATTTGATCAGGGGTGACCTCGGCGAAACTGAAACAGGGACGACTTGGCAGAATGTCCGCACATGCTGAACGATAATCGCTAACCAAACAAGGCGGTAAGTGGCTCGAAATTGACGAGTAATAGGCATTGAGCTCGAGAGGCGTGAAGAAATGGAGAGGAGAGGAAAAAGACGATTTTATTAGCCCAAGAGTGGCAAGTTCAATCCATAGTTTTCTAGGATCTGAGATATTAGCGATTTTATCCAAATGATAGGCATTTTTAGCCAGTCTGAGCTCCCTGGTGAGATCGTCTCTATACTCCCTAAAAATCGCTAGGTCAAGGATATCCTTTGATCGTTTGGCCCTTATATACAAAGAATTGCGATGAGAGATTCGGTCTTTTAAACGCTGAGTGAGCCACGGCGCCGGGGGGCGGTTAACGCGAAAAGACACTAGCGGCGCATGATCGTCGAGCGATTTAACAATAAGTTCGGAAAATTGTTCAGTAACGGAATTAACACTGACCAAACTTTCGTCCAGTAAACGAGAGCGGCCGGAGACAAAATCGCTTAAAGTAGAATGATTAATTCTAGATGATAATGTCACGCAAAAATCAGCGGCAACGAAGCTACGATATGCACGCCGCGTTAACGTACGGTTAGTGACAGGGTTAGAATCGAACGAATACACTAATTCCAATAGGTCATGACCGGCGATAAAAGGAGCTTCGGATTTAACAAATGATCTTAGCTTATCAACACTATCGATTATAAAAACATCCAGCCAAGAATCAGATGTAATTGTGTGATAGGTCGGCGGTGAATCGACAATGTGCAGCGAGAGAGAAAAGGTTAAATCGCGCAGGTAATTTGATTCATAATTGTTGCTAGACAGATTACAGTTGAGATCCCCAGCCACTATTACATTTTTATAAGCATGAGAAAAATTGGAAAGAGTGTGCGCAAATTCATCGAACATTTGGCCTTTAGGACGTCTGTAAACTGACGCGAAGAGGAGCTTTTCCGAATTCGAGCAGGTCACTTCGATAATGAGGAATTCCGGCGCGTTAGAGTATTGGCTCGGGGACGAAGCTAGAATTTTTGCTCGAAGAGAATTGTGTATGTAGCAGGCAACCCCACCCCCCTCCTTACCTTCGCGATCATTACGTATAAGGAAGTAGTTGTTTAATCGAACTAGATCATCTGAAACATAGGAGTGTAACCAAGTCTCCGAAATAGAAATAATGTGAAAATCCCGATTTAGTAAGGTTGCATGTAAGAGTTCTAGATGGCTGCGAATAGAATTAGCGTTAAATTGAGCAATTTTTATGCTTGGTAAAGAGGGGGTGCGTGGTGAGCAGACTTGTCGGGCCAAGGGTTGTCATGCTAGTTTGCCGAGATCGGCCTCGGACCGAGAGAGAGAGAGAGAGAGAGAGAGAGAGAGAGAGAGAGAGAGAGAGAGAGAGAGAGAGAGAGAGAGCTCTATATCAATTTAATAAGACAGAGAAAGAGGAGATTGATGAATAAGAATACATTTTAAATATATCATATTGAAATTTGTAAAATATTTTTTCTAACGATAACAGGCGCTCTGTGCCACTTTAATGAAAGAGAAAGACAGCGAGAGGTAAAGAGCGCGGAACCACGCGGAGCATAGCACAAAGAGTAGAGCTCGATAAATAACGATTATGTCTGCTTACGCAAACAGGTGCTCTGCATCGCGCTCATGAAAAAGAGAGAGAGAGTGACAGAATGGCAGAGAATGCGGAACCACGCGAAGCATGGCACAAAGAGTAGAGCTCGATAAAAGGGGCTTGACCATACTATCGTAATAACACCCGTGAAAATATTTTTTCAATGCGATTCAAGTATTAAGACCCATACCGCTTTAACGAGAGAGAGAGAAAGAGGGAATTGATAAATAAGAATACTTTTTGAATATTTCGCATTGAAATTCGTAAAAATTTTCTAACGATAACAGAAGCTCTGTATCGCTTTCATGGAAGAGAGCCAACGAGAGGTAGAGAGGAAGAGAGAGACAAGGAGCGGTAGAGAGCTCGGGACCACGCGAAGCATGGCACAAAGAGAATAGCTCGATAAATAAGGCTTGCCTGTGCTAGCGTAATAATGGCATCGTGAAAAAAAATTTTAATACGTGCTGGCGTAATAATGGCGTCGTGAAAAATTTTTTCAATACAGTTTAAGTATTACAAATATACATGATTATTTTTTATGATAGAACATAACTTACTTCTAATTTCATCGACAATACCACGGATGCACGGCGCCTTTTCCAGCCCTCGACGCTGCAGCTCTTCAAACACACACGCTAGCACTTGTTGACCGTTTAGTATGCCTCTGTTGTAGGCTGCCACTATGATTCGCAAGGGCGCCCACCATATAATATATTTTAGGCGTCTTATGAGTCTATCGCCCGATAATCAATTTAATTCGTTGCACCATTGCTCGTTACACCGACGACGAAGGTGGGAACTATGTAATACGGCCAAACGCAAAAGATTTAATATACATTCGCGAAGTGCTCGATCTGCCATGATTGATAACGATACGTGATAATTCCCTGCTGGATTGAGACTAATTAACATTGCATCTTGTTCTTTCCATATAAATACTTAGCGCTAGCCTTCTGAGCGAATTTACTCATTTACTTAAATTGCATCGCTATCAAAAATAAATGCCCCTTGCGGCACAAAAACGTGCATGATGAGGTATCAAGATATCAAGATATCAAGATATTAAGATCTCACCACATATGTATATAAGCATTCCAAATGCTCTTATTGTTTCAATGTAACATTATATAGCGAGGCTCTGATCAAATTTTCTAAACAACGACTTCTTCGAAAATCGCAACGAAGTGGAGATCGCTTAGCTTTGATATGCCTTTTAAAACTTAATATCATTTTTCAAAAAATATACTTCTAAAAACGAGAAATAATTGTTTAAAATTAAATACATAATCGGTTGGCCTCAATAATTTTTATAAGTCTTAATGGGTCTTGAGGACTAAATATATTAAAATTATATTACTATAAAGAGCATGAAGTCCGAAAATACATGCAAACACATTAAATGAAGAATAAGGAGAGATTCGCAGCAATGAGCGAAGAAGGCGTGTGGCCCGCTGATGCTCCGCTGATGGTGCGTTTCACGCACCTCCAGAAATCGAGAAATCTCGTAGTGTTATACCCAAATACTCGGTATACATCGAAAATGTAAAAAAAAATTCCCGCTATTGTTGCGATAGAAAGGCTCTCGAGCATGGAAAAAGATATGGGTGCAGAAAGAGAGACAGAGTTAGCGAATATTCGCTAACTCTCGAATATTCGCTGACCCTTTTGGAAGACCTGTGCCTGAACGAACCCATCATGATGGCTCGCATGGTGTACCGTAGTCACGATACACATGTATACTTCTGCGGGGCCCTGATCGTCGGGATGTAGGGGGCATTTTGATAGATGCCCTCAGTGGCGACATACCCTACGATCGGGGGTACCGCGATGAATGGTTCGCCGAGGAGGAAGAGGGTGGTGATGCGTAGCGAGTTCACTTGTGTGTGTGTGTGTGTGTGTGTGTGTGTGTGTGTGTGTGTGTGTGTGTGTGTGTGTGTGTGTGTGTGTGTGTGTGTGTGTGTGTGTGTGTGTGTGTGTGTGTGTGTGTGTGTGTGTGTGTGTGTGTGTGTGTGTGTGTGTGTGTGTGTGCGTGCGTGCGTGTGTGTGTGTGCCCCTCAGTGCATCGGCTGTAGGCGTCGTCGGAGCGGAGTAAGGATCCCCCCAACAGACACGTAAGTTTTTCGTATTTATTAATAAATAAAAAATAAAGAGAAAAAAGTATGAATTATTATTATTTGAATCATGATAATAATCGGACCACTCTGGCGAACCCTCAGAACTCTTTCCCCCCACCACGCTCGGAAAGAGGCTCCGACGTGGGGGGGAAGTGGAGGGGATAGGAGTGGGGGTGGCCAGAGTGGTCCATATACTACTCACGTAGAATTTGTTTCCGAGAGGGTAAGGGATTTATTAGAAATGTAGTATTGTATTCGGAATGCCAAATACACATTTTAATGAAGTATGGCTGAATGCACAAAGGCGTATGTCTAATCCTCATTCGTATTACTACACTATTTATTAATAAATAGTAAACACTATTTTTTCTTTATATGTTCTGGAGCTTCTCTTATCGCATTAAAGATTAAAGCGACCATCTTACAAACTCGATATGAAAAAGTGGCAGGCACGAACCGAAGATGACAAAAAGCTCGTTAGCGATCGAAAAGAGCAGATTCAAAAATGTTTGAAGTCTGAACTGGGGTTGATAGTGGATCATCCAAAGCCTGGGTATAGGAACACCAACGATAGAAATACAGTATGGTGCTTTTTTGAAAACCACGAAATAACATAAATGGTAACTGGAGTCGTATTCTGTATACCGATGGACTTCTCTCAGTCGACTTCGACAAGTTTGCCCTCTCTCGTTTTCATAGTTCATGTTTTACTGATCGCTGCCGAATATACCATGGGCCATAGACGAACCATACTTACCAAGATTGGTGAAAGATCGTACATTTTAGTTTTCGCGAAGTCGATTGAGAAATCGATGGGTGTACAGAATACGGCTCCTGGCTTGGAATAAAAACTTATAAAAAGATTTCACGTTGTAACGATCGACGAGTCTCGATGGAACTCATCGTGCCATCTCGCGTGTCACACATGTAATATCGATCAATATCGACCCCGGCTATATTTCACCGGCCGGCTTCTGTCACGTAGTCTTCCCCCAGATAAATTAATTACCACAATTATACACTATTCCTCTTCCCAGTCCGCCCGGTGTCGTCACGGTAATCAGTCGTCGTGTCTCATTGTTGTAACTTTATATATTCTTTGTAATAATTCGGATCACCGTGACACGCAAGAGTGCCACTCATTAAAAGGTATGGTGTCGATATTATAGTTAATGTGAGACGAATGAATTTGACGCGTATTGTGCGTAACGTTTATTTTTTGTCATCCTGTGAAATTTCTAGCACCGTGCGTGACTGGGCCGGTTAGTCACACGAGAGTAAACTTCGTATCATGCGTGAGCGAATATTTTTCGTTAATTACCTCGTTGCGATGAGAAATCCCCGAGATCATCGACTTTCTTCATCGAATCCCACGAGTGGGAACTTCTCAACTTTATCTCATCATTCTTCGAACGGCTAGCTCGAGAGTTCTGCCATCTTGGTCGACCACTAACATCGTATTTGGCCTCGGCCATCTTACCATCGAGTCAGTAAAGCGAAAGATAAGTTTTTTCTGAACATTCGACGAATTATCGTCCGCATCAATTCGATTTCGGTGAGTCGTGTAATAAAACAAAAGAGAACGTTAAGTTGCCGGGTCATGACGCATTTTGAGTATTAACCCTCAGGGTATGGACTGGGTTACCGTAACCCGAGCGAATTTTAAAAGTAGTGGCATTTTGGAAAAAGTCGATGGAGGGGGCCCGGACCGGGGGGGGGGGGAGTTTGAGGTCCCAACAGTCGGAGGGTCAGTTGGCAGCGTCAGTTTGCGCTTGCTGTTCAAGCCATACAATTTGAAAATTTGGAGTCGGGTAGTTTACACCCAGTCCATACGGAACGTTGGAAAATCCAACATTTGTGAAAATTAAAAATTCTCCGAAACGGTCGAATGTTGGTGATACGGTCTGTTTTCAGTTAAAAAAGTTATTTAAAGTAAAATATCAGTGTTAAAGACAGCGTGAAACGGAAGGCGTCGTTTCGGAGTCTAGCGTTGTTGCGTTTATTTTCAAGCATATTATGCACTAGAATATACTGGTATGTACAATTACACTATTTTCAATGTTTTTAGATAGTATTATATCGAATCTTATGTATTCTAATATTTATTTTATTTATTTATTATTATAGTGTATTTATCGTAAAAATGACGACGCGTCAGAGAACTCGGAGCGTTTCAGCTCTTGAAGAGCTGTATCAAGAAAATGAAGAAGACAGTGCGACTGACAATGTCAGTGACACAGATGACGCCGAGGACGAACAAGCTGAGAATTCCCACGCTTCGGAAACCGACGCTGACAGTGGTGACTCAGATGGAGAATCAGAGGAAAACGAGGGGTCTGCAACAGCCCAAACAATAGGCGCTCCTCCAGGAAAGCGAGGGCGGCCGTCATACCTGCATTCCAAAAGTGGGCACAAGTGGTCTCTCTCTGCGCCTGAGCAGAGAAGCAGGAGATCACAAGTTTTATATGAGCCTGCTACTAAAGGTAATGCAATGAATGCTAGAACCCCAGTTGAAGCGTTTAGTATTTTATTTTCTCGTGACATCTTAGAAATTATTATCAAATATACTAATGAAGAAATAAACAGGAACATCGATGCTCTCAAAGAAAAATAAATAAGAATTGATACGACACTTCACAAAGTTACAGACATTGTTGAATTAAAAGCTGTTTTTGGTTTATTATATTATGCTGGTGTTCATAAATTGAGTAAAAGTAAAACGATCAACTGGTGGGGCATTCATTGCATGCCTTTATTCAAAGCAACGATGCAGAGAAAGCGTTTCACATTTTTATTGCACTGTTTACGCTTCGATGATAAGAATACTCGAGCCGAGAGGAAATCAATCGACCGCTTCACACATATGCGAGAAATTTGGGATTTGTTTGTTGAAAACTGCAAAAATAATTACGAACCAGGCCGAAACATTACCATTGACGAACAATTGCTTTCCTATCGAGGTCGTTGTATGTTCAAAATGTACATACCGTCGAAACCAGATAAGTATGGTTTGAAAATTGTCTCCATGAATGATGCAGTTACTCACTACATGATAAATGCGGTTCCTTATTGCACAACTGTGACTGGAAGGTTAGATGGTGAACCTATTCCAACCTACTATGTAAAAAAAACTAAGCGAACCAATCCATAACACACGACGTAATATAACTTGTGATAATTGGTTCTCATCATACTCGCTTTTCGAAATGATGAAGAAAGAGTACAATTTGTCTCTAGTGGGGACGATAAAAAAACAAAAGAGAAATTCCAGCTCAATTCAAAAGTGTATCGAAAGGTACTCCAAATATTCGATTTTGTTACTTGGATAACAAAACTTTACTTTCATACGATTAAAAAAAAAGAAAATTGTACTGGTTTTATCATTATTGCATCGGACAGGCAAAGTAGACAAAGAATCTGGAAAACCGGAAATAATCCTTTTCTACAATTAGACAAAGGGTGGCACAGATAGTTTTGATCAAAAATGTCATCTGTATACAACGGCTAGAAAAACGTTGAGGTGGCCTATGAGAATGTTGTATGGGATGTTAGATCAAGCTAATGTTAATTCTTTTATTTTATACAACTTGAATCAAAGTAACTCACCAATGAAAAGAATGGAATATACATATAATGGAGTTATCAATGCAACTTATAAAACCTTTATTAGTTAGGAGATTGGCTACTCCCACTTTGCGCATCAATCTGCGTAATATGATGCGTAATATGATCGAAGATTTTTTGGGAGCTGGCGATGAACCAGAGGAAATGGACATAAGGCATGAATTGCTTGATAATAAAATGTCCAAACAGAAACGCTGCATCTTATGTCCTAGTTCGCTTGATCGCAGAACATTTTACAAGTGCTTACAATGTGATAAGCCCGTGTGCAAAGAACATACGGCTAAGATATGCTGCGAGTGCGCAAAATAAAAGTTTAAGTCCTTTCCTCATTTAAATTTGCCAATTTTTGACAGTTTCTGTAGAATTTAAGTTTATTTTGCAATATCCACATGTATTTTGACGATGATTCAATAAAAAAAATTGTTTAAACAATACATGTTGTTTATTTATGTTATACTCATCAATATTATCTATAACAAGTATTTTTGTGATGGTCGAACGGGGTAATGAGTGGTGACGATCCAAGACGACGAGAAAAAGAATCAAGTGTGCCGCCCGTGGATTCGAACCCGGGACTCTTCGGCTTGCAAGCGATGCGCTAACCACTGCGCTACGGCCACCGATTTATCTCTTTCATTTGTGTTGTCTACTTGGATGTAATGCGGGATCGTCACATTTTCTACATTATACAATTTTTTTTTACGAGATTTATAATGAATTTGTTAGATAACTTCATTTTCGCTACACCAAAGAACGCCTACTTTCGTACTTCGAAGAAAATATATTTTTTGGAACGAGTTGAAAAACGAATAATACCATTTCAAAGTACAACTCTTCAGCTTTCCAAAGCCACCTGTTAAATGGCGATATGTTTTTTTTTTCACAAAAATATAAGCTTTTGAAAAAAAAAAATTTCATGAAAATTTTTGGAATATGGCTTATATTTTAAACTATAACTTTTTTTGGTCGAAGAATATTGTTGTGCCCTAGATTTCATCATGTACGTTATATTAAAATCAGAACAGTTAAGCATTCGAGTGTGCAATGAGATTAACGATTCAGCAATTGTACAAACCGTAGCAGTTTGAAGGGGACTATTGCAACACGCATATTGCTGAGTAGACATCGTACGATGCAACCGTTTCGGGGATTAAACCGAAAGACCATCAATTAATAAGGTCAAGTAATCATATAAAAAGGCAGTCTTCTGTTGGTAACGGGGCTGTCAACTATTACGAGCTGTCCCGAGCGGAAGCTATCGTTGGTTACAGACAAGTCGGTCTCAAGGCAAATAATCAAGAACTACATTGTAACAAATACTTCATTATCATCACGAATAAACTAGACCGTAATTTTGTAATACTCGAGTTGGAGATTTACTCAACCTTGACAATCACCCACAAACCCGTCCTCGACGATTTCATCCCCACGTGACGAAATTCGCGGGCACAACATTAGTGGCAGCGGTGGGATTGTCACAATGCGATAAAATCAAATTCACGGTAACGAAGCAAGTGCTACAAAGTATCGCGAGTGTAAGTGACCGAGTCACGACAATCGAACGCGAAAAAGAACTGAAAAAAAAGAGAGTTGAGAAAAACAAAATTATACAAACATAATCGAGTGGATCCCGAGGATCATCAAGCAGTACCGACTACGAAACCTGAGACTCAACAGAAAGCCGACAAAGACCATTCAACTCGAGTCCAACGACTCAACGAGAGGAAAAGATCGACAACGCAGAACTATTAGGGGAAAAGATCGACAACTACAAGGGCAAATCATCTACAACAAATTATCAAGCATCATGAAGCAGAGCATCATACTGTAAGTGACGGAACATATTTAATATTGTAACCCTTCAAAGCCAGAAAAAAGAATAAATAAATAAACTGCATGTCGAAAGACGAGCGAGCCACACGCTTATGCTTATCAGGTAGGCGCGTGTTATCAAGATCATTAGATTTCATTTTCAATAAATTCCTTCGATACAAGATACCAGAGGATCTTGATTTAGAAATAAATAAAAAACGACGAAGAATTAGTAGCTCAGACGATTCGAATCGTTCACCAAGCACTCCAAAACATAGACCCGAAAAACGCGTAAGAGTAATAAGTAATTTTGAAGACGCAGAGATACCGAGCGCCGTACAGAAATAAACTTAGCTGACTTTACTTTATTAAACGGAACTTTATTAAACATAGACAATACAATGGCAGAAAACGCACAATCACACAGGACCCTAAAGGAGGCAAGAACTTTAATACCTCGTTTTGACGGGACAGACCCCGAGGAAGTAGATGACATAATAAATGCTTACGAATACGCTGACGAGAGTATCACACTCACATACAAAGATGATCTTTTTAAAGCCGTATTAAAAACAAAGGTAGTAGGAAAAGCCGCGAAAGAAATAAAATACAAACAAATAGACAGTTTTGCGAAATTTAAAGAAGAAATGACCACCTTGTATGGCACAAGACGAACAGTAGCAGCTCTACAAGTAGAGTTCAATACAAGTAAACAAAAAATAAACGAGTCAGTAATGGCTTTCGGTCAAAGGCTAGAAAAAATTATGATGGAATTAATAGACGCAAGCACAGCGACAGAAGCAAATGACGTCAAAAAACAAGCCATTGAGGGCTACGTACGCGAAATGGGACTCCATAACTTTGAGCGAGGACTCAGGCGAGAATTTCAGGTTATAGTAAAAGCTCGAGGCTTCTCAGACCTCACTTCAGCAATGAAAGGCGCAATGGAAGGAGAAAAATCAGTACAGGGTAACGAATCAATAAATAGGCAGACGCATCAGGAAAAACGTCCGCCGGTGACGTGTCATAAGTGCCATAAAGCAGGACACATGGCGAAAGATGGTCGAAGCAATTTCCAAGCTTACGGACGGTACAGTTTACCAGCACCCACAAAAAGTGCCAATCAGTTCAATGTAACGTGCAATTATTGTAATAAACCGGGACACATGTACAAAGAGTGTCGAAAAAGATTATGGGAACAGAGTCAAGGGACTCATCAGCCGCAAAATGGATCGCAAGGGCGACCCGATCAATATAGATGGACGAAATCGAACGGACATCAACGAGACGCACCAAGGAAACAAGCAAGAAACGACGGGGGAAGCAGGAAGACATTAGGCTCCCTCGAAATCGACACCATACGGGCAGAGACTCGTACTGAAAGATTGCACGTCAACACTGCAAGCGAGCAGCTACAGGGCGCATCAAAAAAAAATTGCAATATGAAGACGACTCCCAAGAAGTTGGCGGTGAGCGATTTCCACATCTCATCACCCCAGGCAAAAGATAATATTCTGACTCTAAAAGCAGATACTGGAGCACAGTGTTGCCTCATAAAAAAGGGTACATTATGAGACGAAACAGAAGTAATCGACGAGACAGTCGAATTAAAAGGAATTGATGGGAAAAAATTTTATGCAATCTGCAAAGTAATACTGGAAGTTGTCACTCCAGCAGTAAATATCAAACATGGATTTTTCGTAATTAACGACAACATACCACTAGAGACAGATGGTATACTGGGACAGGATTTCATGATAGAACATAACGTCGACATATTGAGTGGTAAAACAATAAAAATGTATAGACATAGCATGCCGCTCATCAACGGAACAAAAAAAATAAAATTCCCACCTCGCGCTGAAAAAATGCTATACGCAAAAACCTTGACGGCAACCATAGGATGCGTAGCCGCCATAAAGTTACAGCCAGGTATCAAGATAGGTGAAAGTATCACACAGTCGAACGGAAATTCCTGCATTATACTCGTACGAAATACGAGCCAAAAAGAGGTCGAGATTGACAGACCCACAGTACAATTAGAAGAAATCGAAACTGAAGAAGGTAACATTGAAACAAACGAAAGAAAATTATGCGTCCTCGGTAAAGCCGAAAGAATCGAGAAACAAGAAAAAATATGGAAGGAGTTCGAAGGCATTTCCGAATTAAATAAAGAAGAAAAAGAATTTCTCACAGAATTCATCGAAGAATTCGCCGAAATTTTCCACCTGGAAGGGGAAATGCTTGGAACAACCGACGTAGTGGAGCACTAAATACAAGTAAAAGATGGGACCACACCAATAAACGTACGTCCATACAGGTTACCCGAGACCCGTGCAAAAGAAGTAATGAAGCAAGCCGAAGAAATGCTGAGGAATGGCATAATACGACCGAGCAAGAGCCCGTGGAACGCTCCTCTACTCGCCGTTCCAAAAAAAACCTGACGCGCAGGGAAACGTACAAAAGAGTAGTCGTGGATTTTCGGAAACTCAACGAAGTAACCGAAGGGGATTCATACCCATTGCCTAATATTACTGAAATATTGGACCAATTGGGCCGTGTAAAATATTTTACAACGCTCGATCTCGCATCAGGATTTCATCAAATCTCGATGGCAGAGAAAGACAAACAAAAAACAGCATTTTCAACACCACTTGGACATTACGAGTATAGTCCGGGAGGTAGCGTTGCAAATATAAAAGTCATAGTACGCCGGCTGATATTAACATCGGTAGTTGATCTTATATCACTAATGAGTGAACCGACCGTCAGCTGCACAAGTAGCGGTGGGTGTGGGTGTGGGAGGTCGCGAAAGTGGTAAAAAAAAAAAAAAAATCAAGTAATAGTACGCCGGCTGAAACTTTTTTTTAGAAATAGTTGACATTATACTAAGCTGAAAAAAAATAGTCAGCTGCATCGTTGAGGGGGGACTATGCGTCAGCTGCTCGCATGAACTTGTAAAAAAAACTCATAAAATAAAGTTATAGTAAGCCGGATGAAATTGGACTGGGTGATTGTTTAAATAATTACAAGTACAAAAACAATAATCAGCTGCGTGTTTAGCGGTGGAAAGACCGTCAGCTGACGCAGTAAAGATACAGATTATTTGGGCAATGCACAGTATCTTTCAGGGTCCAGCTGACAGAACTCCCGTCCCCGGACCCTTCTGACTGATTGTTTTCGCAAACGTAATATTATTACCTATTACCCTATCGTATTGTCAAATTTCAACCGGCATAGTGACGATTCGATGATAATTTTGGAAATTATATGTGTACACCAATGTCGTACGTAAACATTTTGTTCTTCCCTTTTTTTTATTGTTATACATGAAGGAAATGCGTCATATGAAATAAAATAGCGTGTGAAATAGGAATGATATTGACTAAAATAAAAATAATTTAAAAAAGACGAAATATAAATATTAAAAAGCTATATATTAAAGAGCTAAAACTGATAGGAAAATTGAGAGGATAACGTGACAAAATAATAAATTAAAAAAATATTTTTTCTTGCAAATCAGCAATGCGAACTTCAATATTATTAAGGTAGTTGCTAAAAAATTCGAGATGAATAGTTTTCTGTATAGTTCAGTCAAATTACGGCTGAAAATGGGTTTATTAAACATAAAATTATGTAGTTTGGGGATTATTAGGGATCGATAGGGGGTGCATTCTGAGCATACATTTCAATTTGAGGGGTTCTCCGAAGGTGAGCTGTACCTCATTTCGCTAAAAACGCGTTTAATTGTATATCTCGAGAACGGTTAGTGTTAGGCAAAAAATTGTAGAGACCTTTTCTGTTCTAGATTAAATTTACCAACTTTTTTATCGAAAACTTTTTTTTTTAACATCAATATTTTTCAACTTACTACTTCCGAAAGGAAAAAATTTTCCTTTTTTTCTCCTTATTTTTCATTTTTCGCCATTTCCTCCCCAACCGTTCAATTTTATGAAATTTTTCTGATTATCAAAATTGTAGATCTTTTAATTATGAACAACTTTTGTCTAAAACTTTTTTCTCTACTACCAATACCTTCGAAGTTATACCTTACTTTACCGAGCGAAATCTGCGCCATTGTCGCAACGCGTATTCACGGACACACTGTTGCGTGCATTAGCGCTGGTAAGGGACATCTGTTCCTCGACTCTCGTACCTGGGGTAAGAAAAGTCGGCCTGTTTTGCTCAGTAATTTGTACCAACTGCCAAGAAAACTATTGTTCAAATATCGCTAATGTTGTTGACGCAATTGACGGGGACGATGTATGCCCCGATACCGACAGGGCCTTTAGTGATACAAACAAATCACTTCCATCCACCTCGGGTGCTCAATTTTACGAATTTTACATACTATTTTTTATCAATAAATGTGTGGAACAGTTTTAATTATTCATTTACTTCTTTTTCTAATCCTTATTCACAATATGATCCCATTGAATGCAATAAAAAATACCCAAATTGAAGAAGAACAATATTTAAATGATATTTAAATGATTACAATATTTAATATTTAAATGAAGTACAATCTTTAAATGGTTTAATCGATTCACTTTTTTATACAAGTAAGTTGGCTAATAAATGATCATGGAATACTTTAATATTTTTTTCAAGTACTAAATACCCACTGATGTCGATGATATTGTGACAATGGCGCGGATTTCGCTCGGCAAAGTAAGGTATAACTCCGAACTCCGAAGGTATTGGTATTAGAGAAAAAAAAGTTTTCAACAAAAGTTGTTCATAATTAAAAGATCTACAACTTTGATGGTCAGAAAAATATCATAAATTTGAACGGTTGGGGAGGAAATGGCGAAAATTGAAAAATAGGGGAAAAAAAAAGGAAAATTTTTGCCTTTCGGAAGTAATAAGTAAAATGAGGTACAGCTGACCTTCGGAGAACCCCTTAAATTGAAATGTATGCTCAGAATGCACCCCCCTATCGATCCTTAATAATCGCCAAACTACATAATTTTATGTTTAATGATTTCGTAATTTGACTGGACTAGTAAGAATTTTATTATTTGTCAATGAATATTTCTTAAACACACTGGCGAAAGGAAATCCGAGTTACCGCATTTATTTTTGAGAAATTAAATGTTGAACTTCAGTCAAAAACTTGCTCCATTGCATTGCTCAAATAAGAAAAAGACGTGACCCTCGTACTTTTTTTGCATATAACATCCGTTTTCACGGAGAAAAATACTTAAAAAACGAGAACTCTGTCGAGGACGACATATAACACGATTTTCGTGAAAAAAAGAGACAGTTCACCGACTTAATTAACAAGAATTTAGTGAAAATATGCGATCACACTACTTTTTTTAAAAAAATTTTATTTTATTTTTTAATTTTTTAATTTTTTTTTCAGTTATAAGTGATTAAAATAAACATATTGGTGAATAAAATCAATATTATCATTCATATATTTAAAAATTAGCGCATTATTCGTCCGTACAAATCATAATTATTCAGTATCTAAAAGTTGGTACTGCTGACGTTGCCCAATATTTTCAAACTTTACTGCGTCAGCTGACGGTCTTTCCACCGCTAAACACGCAGCTGATTATTGTTGTTCGGCTTGTAATTATTTAAACAATTACTCAGTTAAATTTCATCCGGCGTACTATAACTTTATATTATGTGTTTTTTTTTACAAGTTCATGCGAGCAGCTGACGCATAGTCCCCCCTCTGCGATGCAGCTGACTATTTTTTTTCAGCTCAGCATAATGTCGACTATTTCTGAAAAAAATTTCAGCCGGCGTACTATTGCTTAATTTTTTTTTTTTTTACTACTTTCGCGACCTCCCACGCCCACACCCACCGCGGGTGCGTCAGCTGACGGTCGGTTCACTTATTAGTGATTCGAGATCTATTGAAAAAGATAGTAATCGATCGGCGTAAAAACACTACCTAAAATGCAACGCTACCTCCCGGACTAGTATAACCGAATGCCATTTGGATTAAAAAACGCACCCCCTACCTTCCAGCAACTCATGGATGCAGTACTAGCAGGTCTTCAGGGACTTCAATGCTACGTATATCTGGACGACATCGTCATCTACGGATCATCTTTCAAGGAATACAACAACAGGTTAAGAGAAGTGTTCAATCGATTGCGAGAAGCAAAATTAAAAATACAGCCGAAAAAATGCCAATTCCTACAAAAAGAAACTCAATATCTGGGACACGTTATAACAGAAGTTAGAGTCAAGCCAGATCCAGAAAAAATAAAAGCTGTACAGGAATTTCCTGTGCCAAAAAATGTAAAAGGGATACAATGATTTACCGACAGCGATAGGTACACGGTCGGCGTGCGGCTCTGGCGATCACCGAAGTTAAGCAGCATTGGTCGAGGCCAATACTTGGAGCGGTGACCGCTTAGCCGCGCGCTGGCTGGCGCATCGAATCGCTGAGCGGGAGGCCATCTTGCCAGAGTCTGGGCGCCCGCCTAGGTAGCACGAACTCTGGCAAGAGAGCCGACTGTATCAGCACAGGTTTTCGGCAGTTTCCCTGTGCCCTCGTGCGAATGCGATACAGAAGGGGATAGGAAAGAGTGGCTGCGGACAACACTCTGGGGGGGGGGGGGGGGATCTCACGGAATAAAAGGAATAAAAAGGGGACAGCTTAAAGGGGAAGGACCCCGAAAGCAATGGAACAATTTATTACAACGAGAGGAGGATACAATCATTTCTGGGATTAGCGGGATATTATAGAAAGTTCATCAAAGATTTTTCAAAAATAGCAAAGCCATGAACAGAGCTAACGAAAAAAGAAACAAAATACGACTCGACAGAAACATGCCAGCAAGCATTCGAAAAACTGCAAGAAGCTCTCAGTACCGCACCCATACTGCAGTACCCAGAATTCGAGAAGCCATTCGTAATTACGACGGATGCATTAGATAAAGCAATCGGAGCAATTTTATCCCAAGGAAAAATCGGAGACGATTTACCGATATGCTACGCCAGTCGAACGCTAAATAAAGCTGAAAAAAATTATTCTACTACGGAAAAAGAAATGTTGGCAATAGTTTGGGCAGTGACACAATTCAGACCGTATATATATGGCACAAAGTTCACAATAGTCACGGATCATAAACCACTCACCTAGCTTTTTAACGTAAAGGATCCAGGGTCAAGGCTTATGAGATGGCGCATAAAATTAGAGGAGTACGATTATAGCATCGAATATAAAGCAGGAAAGAAAAACACAAATGCCGATGCCCTGAGCAGAATGTATACAGTCATGCTAACGCAGCAAAAAGACAGTGAAAACGTCGCGAAACGCGGGAGAGGACGCCCGAGAAAGGCCCCTTCCCAGCCCCGACCCACACTCGGTGAAGCGGGTGATGACACCGAACAGCTGGCCCCTCGACGGCGAGGACGGCCGAGAAAACAGCCAAAGGCTGACAACGCAAACCCTTCCAACGCACACACGCAGGGTCCCAGTGAGACCGAGGTGAGCGACACGGAAAAGGGAGAAGCGCTGCGAGAGAATGACACAGACACAGACTCGAGCGAAAATGAAACAGAAAATGACAATATAGATCACGCATATCCAAGCGAAAAAGAAAAAAGAAACTATACTCAAGGAGTATCACGATGCCCCACTCGGCGAGCACCCCGGAGCAAAAAGAATGACACAACGAATAAAAAAGAAATACAACTGGCCCGGGATGAGAAAAGAAATAGAAGATTATGGTGCATCATGCGACAAGTGCCAACGAAACAAGGTAACGAGGATTAAAACAGCACCAATGATTATTACAGACACCCCCACACGAGCTTTCGAAAAATGTGCAGTCGACATAGTAGGACCTTTCCCGAGACGGATCAACGACACAAATACATACTGACTTTCCAAGAGCTACTCACAAAATATAGCGCTGCAATACCAATACATACACAAGAAGCTCGTGAAGTAGCGAAAAAACTTGTCACGGAAATTATTTGTAAATACGGTACACCGAAAGAAATACTTTCGGACCAAGGAACAAATTTTCTAAGCGAAACATTTAAGGAAATGTGCCAACTATTAGGCATAAAGAAAATTCAGACTAGCGCATATCACCCGCAGTCAAACGGAGCGCTAGGAAGGTCGCACAGGACTTTGGCAGAATATTTTAAAAAATATATAAGAGAAGATCAACGGGATTGGGACGAGTGGCTACCATATGCAATGATTACATACAATACCACTCCCCATACAGCGACAGGTTATACGCCGTATGAGTTGGTATACGGAAAAACAGCCGAATTACCAACGGCTCTGAAACAGCCACCACGCCAAACATACGATCATGATGACTACGTAGCCGAGCTACGAGAAAAATTACGAGCCACATGGCAAGTGGCGCAAGAACAATTAAAAGATAAAAAAGAAAAAGCCAAAAAACGATATAATGCAACCACCGGTCAAATGGAATACCGGCCAGGAGACAAGGTATTATTGTTGGACCCCACTGTACGCCGCGGTAGGTCTGCCAAGCTGACCCCAAAGTGGACAGGGCCATACAAAATAAAAAGTAAAGACACAGACGTAAACTACACTATCAGCCGTGGACGAAAGCTAATCCGCGTGCACATTAATCGAATTAAGCCGTATTTGGCGCATTAGAAAAAAAAAAAAAATTTACGATAAAATGCAAACAAACCGATATACACTGGAAGTCGCGTAACTGTCCGCTTTAGGGCGGATAGGAGAGGAAATCGGACAGTTAACCGTCTCCCTCACGCTGTCGCAGCGGGTCTCGAAGGCTGTGCTCAGGGGAGGGGCGCGGGCTCGTGACAGGACAGGTTCGCAACAGAGTGGGGGGCGACATTAGTGAGTGTGACAGTCCGTGTGACGGAGAGGGGACAGTTACACGGCGGACAGTTACGCGATTTCCAGTGTGGAATACAATACGATATACGATACGGGCATACTGGCTTCGGACGGGAAATGTTCCGTCACCTCCGAAAACTTTAAAACGTTGAAAGTTATTCATCAAAACGAAGTCGTAACTTTCCTACCAGCGTTTAATCTAACATTTTTATCGAATGAAATAAAAATAACCCATCCTTCTATTACACATAACGCACTTGATAAAATAATTACAGATCCATCAGAGATAAACAACATAGGAGAAAGATTCGAAAAATTAAATATGAATTTGAGTATCGACGATTATCCGATACCAGCAGTCAAGTCATAGGAAGTTATTTATTGCATAATATATATAGTAGCTGTAATAATACTGTTTGGCATATATAAGTATGTGCGACACCGTCGCGCGCGAGCTACACCGGAGGCAAACGACCCTGCCGACGCAGCAGAGAGTTTTTCGTGTGCAACGAAACGAAAATAAACTTGATAAAATAATTACAGATCCATCAGAGATAAACAACATAGGAGAAAGATTCGAAAAATTAAATATGAATTTGAGTATCGACGATTATCCGATACCAGCAGTCAAGTCATAGGAAGTTATTTATTGCATAATATATATAGTAGCTGTAATAATACTGTTTGGCATATATAAGTATGTGCGACACCGTCGCGCGCGAGCTACACCGGAGGCAAACGACCCTGCCGACGCAGCAGAGAGTTTTTCGTGTGCAACGAAACGAAAATAAATCCGAGCAAAAAAAAATATCAAGTTTTATGTTAAGAAATAATGTACAAGCAATCGTTGTAAGCTGAGAGACAACCATATTAAGTATTGACGCCAAAATTGGTAATTTCGTTTCCTTAAGGGGGGAGGGGTGTTGTGCCCCGGATTTCATCATGTAAGTTATATTAAAATCAGGACAGTTAAGCAATCGAGTGTGCAATGAGATTAACGATTCAGCAATTGTACAGACGTAGCAGTTTGAAGGGGACTATTGCAACACGCATATTGCTGAGTAGACATCGTACGATGCAACCGTTTCGGGGATTAAACCGAAAGACCATCAATTAATAAGGTCAAGTAATTAAATAAAAAGGCAGTCTTCTGTTGGTAATGGGGCTGTCAACTATTACGAGCTGTCCCGAGCGGAAGCTATCGTTGGTTACAGACAAGTCGGTCTCAAGGCAAATAATCAAGAACTACATTGTAACAAATACTTCATTATCATCACGAATAAACTAGACCGTAATTTTGTAATACTCGAGTTGGAGATTTACTCAACCTTGACAATCACCCACAAACCCGTCCTCGACGATTTCATCCCCACGTGACGATATTCGCGGGCACAACAATATCATAATTCTGAGTAAATCATCACATTTGTGAGAAAATTTCCGATCGATTGAAACAAAAAAAATTTTCTTCGATGAATTACAGCCCAATATACAGTCGATCAAAGTTACCGGGTTACGGTAACCCATGTCCCTACGGACCGTTACATTTTTATAGTCCATACCCTGAAGGTTAAGGCATTCGTAAATTCTCGTAGAATTCTGGGGATAATTTAAACCACGTGTTCCACACGTGCATCATTATATCGTTCTTTGAACGCCCATCGTCGTATTTCGTGCGTTCATTCTTGTTACTAGTGCAATTTATGTCATATTTGGGTCCGCGGACACCGTAGCAAGGGATTGCGATCCCCATTAGGTAATCATGCCGTTAATATAACGCTGGTTCGATCGATATATTTATTTTTTTGTATCACGCTTTTTCTTTGTCGCCAAGAGCGAATTTTCGAGCATATACCGTACGAGTGTGTGGGAGCGCGTTATTCTTGGTGTGTTTACCTTTCTTTTGTTGTTTTTGTAGTTTCTCACGACTAGGAGACCGGCCAAGGCCTACCTGTCGTCGAATTCACATTATATCATTATTATAATATACAAAGCGGATAATGTTCACCTATCGCCCGAGAAAACTTGGTAAATAATTATGCCCGTCTCCCTTGGCTGACTGTCGTGCCCGCAACATAAAAGAATTGATCAAGTCGTATAATAATACGAATACAAATATCGAAATGATTCGTTGTAATAAAGACCATTGTGATAAATCATCAACTCTTTCTTTCCTTTATTCTCGATCGTCCCTCAATTTCGTGTCGAAATAGAAGGAAAATCGTCACAACGTAATTCACCATACCTATATGTTTTTGGGGTCGCCAAATCCGAATCCAGAGTCCGTTCGGTCCCATCAGGTCAGGATCAAGGTTATTTCAAGGTCAAATCGATGAAAAGATACTTGGGCAAAGAATATTATCATATCCATACATTTTTGGGGTCGCTGAATCCGAATCCAGAGTCTGCTTGGCCCCATCAGGTCAGGATCAAGGTCATTTCAAAGTCAAATCGACGGAAAGACACTTGGGCCGAGAATACCATCAGACCTACATATTTTTGGAGTCGCCGAATCTGAATCCGGGGTCCGTTAGGCCACATCAGGTCAGGAACAAGGTCACTTAAAGGTCAAATTACGAGAAAAAAATGGTTGAGTAGGAGAGTTTTGGTTTCGTGATTGGAAAATAGCTTGGTAGGAGGTTAGGGTGAGGTATGCCCTTGGACCTAATGTAGTAAAGCCCTGATGGTAATAATGTCGGTCATCACAAAGCTCACAATCTTCTGCTTTTCCTCACCCGTTTGTCTTCAAATGATCTGTCTAGTGGATTCCGTATTCTCTTATTTATATCCACAGTACTTTCTCTTTTTAACATCCAACGACAGTCCGCCATCATATTTATATCCCATCGACCCTGGTATCGTCGTTCCATTTCCTTGATATCTTGGTGAAACCGTTCCCCTTGTTCTTCACTATAATCTTTAAGATTCTGTGGAAAGTATTCTAAGTGTGAATGGACAAAGTGTAGCTTGTAATTCATTAAGCAACCCATTCTACCATGGCCGATGGGATCTAAATATGATGGCGGATTTTTGTTGGATGTTAAAAAGAGAAAGTATTGTGGATGGAAATAAGAGAATACGGAATCCACTACACAGATCATTTGAAAACAAAAGAGTAAAGAAAGCAGAAGATCAAGAGCTTTGTGATGACTGAGATTATCACCATGAGGGCTTTACTACATTGGGTCCAAGGGAATACCTCGCCCTAACCTCCTACCAAGCTATTTTCCAATCACGAAACCAAAACTCTTCTACCCACCCATTTTTTTCTCGTAATTTGACCTTTAAATGACCTTGTTTCTGACCTGATGTGGCCTAACGGACCCCGGATTCAGATTCGGCGACCCCAAAAACATGTAGGTCTGATGATATTCTCGGCCCAAGTGTCTTTCCGTCGATTTGACTTTGAAATGACCTTGATCCTGCCCTGATGGGTCAAGCAGACTCTGGATTCGTATTCAGCGACCCCAAAAGCGTATGGATATGATGATATTCTTTGCCCAAGTATCTTTCCGTCGATTTGACCTTGAAATAACCTTGATCCTGACCTCATGGGACCGAACGGACTCTGGATTTGGATTTAGCGACCCCAAAAACATATAGGTATGGTGATATTCTTTGCCCAAGTGTCTTTCCGTTGATTTGACCTTGAAATGACCTTGAACCTGACGTGATTGGGTCAAACGGACCCCGGATTCAAATTTAGCGATTCCAAAAACATATGGGTATGATGATATTTTCTGCCCAAGTGTTTTCCCGTCGATTTTACCTTAAAATGCCCTTGAACCTGACGTAATGGGGTCAAACGGACCCCGGATTCGGATTCAGCGGGAAAAAATACATAAGAATACTGTGGTTTTGTCGATGGACATCCCATTTTACTTTTTTTTGTGGGCCTGTGTAATTATCAGAGGAAGCTCAAGAAGCAAGAAACAAAGATATTAAGAAATTCCGAGACGGATTTTCTCGTCAATCGCGTGAAAATATCATGCAGGATGTTTTGAATTAGAGGCTGGTGTCATCTGATTACAAATTTGATTAAATTACATTACAAACTTGAGGGAACTACCTCAAAATAGGTATAAGCAGTTGTTCCTAGAAGCTATTGCGCTACTAGCTGGCCCAAATACGCCCGCACCAAATGACAATCTCTATCCGGATTCGGATTGAAATATGTTTTCTAATTTTTAAAAATAAAGACTTTATTACTATTTTACGAGAGAGCAATTACTTTTCCATAAATTTCCGAATCTATTTTATAATCTGTTATAGCAGCCGCTTCACAAACATATGTTAAGTCCTGTATTTTGTTATTCCAAATTTTGATATTAGATTCGTAATCAACGACCTCGAAAACATTGAAAAAGTAGATTTTTGATCGAATTTATTGGGAAATTCTTGTTTCAACCGGACATATTGGAGTCACCATTTTTTTCCAAATTTTGATATTGGACTTATAATCAGCGACCTCGAAAACATCGGGAAAGTGGATTTTTGATCGAATTTATTAGGAAGTTCTTGTTTCAACCGGTCATATTGGAGCCGCGAGCCACCATTTCGTTTTTTTTAATTTTGATATTAGATTCGTAACCAACGACCTCGAAAATATCGTAAAAGTGGATTTTCGATGGAATTTATAACGAAATTCTTGTTTCACCCGGCCATATTGGAGCCGCCATTTTGTTTTTCCAAATTTCGATATTGGATTCGTAATCAGCGACCCCGAAATTGTTATTATACCAAATTTGGCAGAGTTCCGATAATCCCCTGATTTATGGCCACGATTTTTTGAAAATTCCCCACTGTGGACCGGTACAACTTGTGCATATAATTGGTGGAATGACCCATATATATATAATTTTTCTTTCTTTAAATAATTGAAATATATTTTTTTCTATGGCTTAAAATTGTTGTCCAGCTCTATAACTTCAAATACTTGAAATATATTTTGTTTTATGGCTTAACATTGATTTTCAGCTCTATAATTTCGGTTATAGATGCGTTTTAGGGAGAGTAAAAAAGGGAAAAAAAAATACAAAAACACGTTCTTTGGTAACTCACCCTCCAAGCATTCTAGATGAAAATCTCGAATTTTTTTTTTCACGAAAACAATGTTTCCTTCATAAGGAAGCAATGGTCATTTGAACTGGAGATACGAACCACGGAAAATGTAGTTGGAATGAATAGGTGTGCAATCAAAGGGATAATTCACTGATGCTTTATTCTATCATATCGATGAATATTATAATAATCAATAATAAAATGGACCTCAAAACCAGATATATTCAACCTACGACCAGCTTACGTGACTTTTTTTTTGTCGTTTATTGCGGTTGTTAAAATACCAGATAAGAAAGTCCCCTAAATCTATCATAAATATAGGAAATTTGACCGAATTATTAGAAACTTTCTGTGATGCAAATGAACTTGAGCGCAAAAGGTTCACGAGAATCTGAGTACATATTTAGAATAAATATGGTATAAAAATCTTTCGTTGCTTTGGATAATTCGGGAATTTCTTGAAATACCACTGATGCGTCAAATTCCCAGTTTCAGTCTGAAAGAAAGGAACAATGTGACGGTATAATTAATTATTATCTACGGAATAGTGGAATGCAAAAAGAATTTACCTGATTAACGAAAACCCAGAGGAAGACATAGTGATATGTCGATCCTGTCCACAGAATAATTGAGAGCGTCGCGTACATGATTATTTCAGTAAGTTGTAGTGGAGCTGAGATGTAGTCAAAGAGCCGTCCACCCGGTATTTTGTACGATTTCGTAACTACATTGCCAGTCTTGTCTTTTCGCAAATTTGCAAGAATGATATTCGATCTCAGTTGTTCGTGGGACGCTAGGAGAAAGACGATTGCGCAGATGTACTGCAATTCGGTAAGTCGATCCCAACGAAGCATCCTGTTGGAACCTATTTTTTTCAATTACCATTTAATAAACCTTAATTTTGTGTTATGAGGGGGGGGGGGGGGGGGAGCTCGCTAAAATTGAGGAAAAAATGTATTTTATTTATCAAATGTGCTGAAAAAACGTATGAAAAATCCCAAACGACTAATTGATCGAAATGTTTTTTGGTCACGTAAGTAAATATTCAGATTGATGTGTAACGATTTGAAAAAACAGTGCTATTTTTAAAATATCAATTGTATTTTTAAAAAAATGAATTTTTACGTATAATTTTTCTGATTCAAATCCGAATATCGTTCACTATGATCGTTGAAGTATTTCCAATAACCGCTCATTTGGAATTATTTTATACGATTTTTTTTCGGCCAAGGTTACAAAAAAGCGCGACTCGCTACTCTATAGAGGATCAGTGCCCAATCAAAATATCTAACTACCGATAATAACATTAACGTAAGGTTGCTAAATTTTATTTGAGAATCATTAATTTAGGAAGTTTTGCTCGAGCCTAAAAAAAGAGGCAGCAACTTGAAATTTTAACAGCTTGCTTGCAAATGTATACCCCGTGCATCTGAAAATTCTTAACAGGATTCACTACCCGCTCTCCACGACAAAAAGTCATAAAGACAACCTCGAAATACGTAGGGTCTTAAGTAGAGAAACAGGGCCGGTTCTAACTAAAGATCCCTACCCCGACATTTACCGACATTTTTTAGCTCAGACATGAACCATTTAGCCGAGACATGAACCCGGGAGGGGTGGGGGAGGGGGGGGCTATCTTTAAGAGTCCGAATGCACGGAGTCGATCAGGGGGGGGGGGTCTCTAACAACTGGAGGGCACCTAATCTCTTATGGGTCGAGACATTGGGAGGGGGGGGGGGCTAGCTTTAAGGGTGGTATTGGAATGCCGCTATCTCTGGCAGCGGTGGTGCGCCTAATTTTTCATGGCGGCATTTGATTGCCGATTATCAGTTAGACTGGCGTCTCTGCAGGGGGGGGGGGGGGGGCTAGTTTTGAGGGTGGTATTAGAATGCCGCTATTTCTGACAGCTGCAGTGCAGCTTGTCTTTCATGCTGGCATTGGAATATTGTTATCTCTAACAAGTAAATAGTGTGTCGGAGCGTTAGACCTTTCAACCGCACACGACGCTACCCTCTTGGGCCAGTGCGTCTGTTTGTCGCAACCTTATCGCTGGTCATAAATCATATCTGGTCGTGTGCCAAGGGTTAGACCGCAGTCTGGAAAAGGTCGAACATGAGGTCATAAAATCTTAGAGGCGCCTATGATAGTGTCTCGCTGATCCTCGGCACCTGAAGGAAAAGCATCGAAATGCCCCTAACAGGTAAGTAGTATATGGATCACTATGGCCACCCCCACTCCTATCCCCTCCACTTTCCCCCGCGCTGGATCTTTAGATATAGCAGCAGTTCTTTTACATACAGGGCTAAGAATAATTTAAAATGGTGCAAATCGCAGGCAGGAATGTCCGTGATCTGTGACTTTAGCATCGAATGATCTCATCTACAAGAGCGTGGCGATTATTGATACTGTTCTCCAGTATGTATGTATTTTTCAAAATTTTTACTGGGAGGGAAAAGATGCATAGCCCTCACCGCTACACATACATACTGCTATGGATAAGTGGATGTCAACTAATTTTCACGCGCCAAGGTTTACTTTGTTTTGGCGAAAACTGAGTATCGAAATCATGATGATTCACGACAAAGATTCAGCGACGAGGAGATACATACAATTCTTCTTTCTCTCTGGATTATTATTATTATTATTGAAATAATTATAAGTTACTTACGTGCATGCTGAGGACCGGGAGCCTCCACCGAAACAGCAGGAGCATCAGGAGCCGCCATCGAAGCCTGCACACACACACACACACACACACACACACGCACGCACGCACGCACGCACGCACGCACGCACGCACGCACGCACGCACACACACACACACACACACACACACACACACACACACACACACACACACACACACACACACACACACACACACACACACACACACACACACACACACACACACACACACACACACACACACACACACACACACAATGACCTGCTACACATCCTCCACCTCCTCGCCGAGCCCTTCATCGGCGTCCCCCCAGTCGTAGGGGATGTCAGCGTTGAGCTCTTCTATGACGGCGCCGCCAACATC
This sequence comes from Rhorus exstirpatorius, assembly GCA_963564615.1. Taxonomy (NCBI): domain Eukaryota; kingdom Metazoa; phylum Arthropoda; class Insecta; order Hymenoptera; family Ichneumonidae; genus Rhorus; species Rhorus exstirpatorius. Next base: position 27,610,797 of record OY751313.1, read on the forward strand.
CCATAGACCTTGGCCGGCTCGTAGACGTATACAGGGTATACCATTGCTACGGGCCACCACAAGGCACATGATGACGGGCTCGAAAAGGCACATGTCATCGATGAGGGCTGTAGCGCGGTCATCGTCAATCATACCGTACAACATGCACTCAAAGCACAGGCTCGGTATTGCAGCGAAGATAGGTGTGGGCTGGTACAAGTCCGAGGGGCCAAAATAAGAGGAATACCCCTCGTCGATTAAAAGTACCTCGCTGTAGCCCTCGGCGTCGACACACACTATTTCGCCGCGGTACACTCCCAGCCCGAGCTTGACGACACATGAGGCTCCCTCCGTTATTTCGAGGCCCATCATGAGTCTACCGCTATGATGCGTTACATAGAAATCGAACAACATAGCGGTAAGAGCCGCGTACGCATGCTCACTATCACAGGGTCTCACACACAAAAATTGAGCACTCAAAACTTTTATAACGCGGCACCAAAAGGCGCCGCTTAAAAAACTCGATTCATACCGCGGATACATTTTTTCGATTTTAAATCGCAAATTTGAAAGAACAAAAAGAAGATGTATGCCGTTTGGAGTATGAATATTGACTGAAACTGTCATGCTGTAGGACACGTAGCAGCAGAGAAGACGCTGTACCTATATTAAAGGTATGATCTTCCAAAATGCATGGTCAGTGGAACGTGCTCTGAGTAAACGATCCCTTTGTAATTATTATATGTGTAGCCAGCGCGCGGGGACACGACTGCCTGTTTAGGCTATAGTATCTTTTATTGCGATCTTTTAGCAAACGCGAACCCTGTAGCTCTACATATAGCTATGACGCGTATTATTTGAAAAAAGAGACGGTCAGCTAATCTGTGTGCGCCAAGGCTTACTTTGTTTTGACGAAAATTGAACGTCTGTCTCATGATGTTTCGTGAAAGCGAAATATACACTGAAAAAAAGGATACTGGCAGCAAGTATCCTTTGGATAGCTGTCGGCGGATCCTCGCACTCCCTATCCGTATCTCCGTGAACGCCAAATTATAATGCTTCGGAGCAAGGCTGCATGAGATAGCCGAAGTTAGCATCAAGATTGGCGCTCGAGCGATCCGTTAGTCATCTGTCATGTCATCTCTCATTCGCGTCGCAAATTGGGTGGAGAGAAATGGATATATATATATATATATATATATATATATACCAGAGCGAGCAGTGGCCCAGTTGGTCCGACTCTGGACTGCCACGCAGGCGGCCAGGGTTCGATCCCGCGGCCGGCACCAATGGATTTTTCCAAATGCTTTTTCTGCGAGCTCGGTGGTTCGAAACCCACCTAAAATTGTAGGTTCTCCCAAATACACTGGGCCGGTATCGAAGAGGTTGCGAAATCAACAGAAACTAATAGTTCCGTAAATGAACAGAAAAACTATGTGCCCAGTGTATAAAGGGAGCCTTAAGCCCGATAGGGCAAGGCAGGTGCCACCACCAGTCAACCAGTCAACCAGTATATATATATACCGGGATATTCGCCATCCTTATCTATTGCATATGTAGCATAAGTATGCAGGATAGCCACCGTCCACATCCAACGCCAGTTAACTGATAGATACTAGCCGCGCCTATCCAAGATGGTTCGGCTCAAAATACTACTAGGATGCGGAGCATAACCATCTAGCGTGCGGAGGCTAAGCAGAATATGCTGACTGCAGCTATCCTTTTTTTCAGTGTAAGGCCAATTAGTCTTTCAGTCTATATAATAAAAATGTGTGTGTGTGTGTGTATATGTGTGTGTGTGTGTATGTGTGTGTGTGTGTGTGTGTGGGCAGGCTTCGATGGCGGCTCCTGATGCTCCTGCTGTTTCGGTGGAGGCTCCCGGTCCTCAGCATGCACGTAAGTAACTTATAATTATTTCAATAATAATAATAATAATCCAGAGAGAAAGAAGAATTGTATGTATCTCCTCGTCGCTGAATCTTTGTCGTGAATCATCATGATTTCGATACTCAGTTTTCGCCAAAACAAAGTAAACCTTGGCGCGTGAAAATTAGTTGACATCCACTTATCCATAGCAGTATGTATGTGTAGCGGTGAGGGCTTTCCCTCCCAGTAAAAATTTTGAAAAATACATACATACTGGAGAACAGTATCAATAATCGCCACGCTCTTGTAGATGAGATCATTCGATGCTAAAGTCACAGATCACGGACATTCCTGCCTGCGATCTGCACCATTTTAAATTATTCTTAGCCCTGTATGTAAAAGAACTGCTGCTATATCTGAAGATCCAGCGCGGGGGAAAGTGGAGGGGATAGGAGTGGGGGTGGCCATAGTGATCCATATACTACTTACCTGTTAGGGGCATTTCGATGCTTTTCCTTCAGGTGCCGAGGATCAGCGAGACACTATCATAGGCGCCTCTAAGATTTTATGACCTCATGTTCGACCTTTTCCAGACTGCGGTCTAACCCTTGGCACACGACCAGATATGATTTATGACCAGCGATAAGGTTGCGACAAACAGACGCACTGGCCCAAGAGGGTAGCGTCGTGTGCGGTTGAAAGGTCTAACGCTCCGACACACTATTTACTTGTTAGAGATAACAATATTCCAATGCCAGCATGAAAGACAAGCTGCACTGCAGCTGTCAGAAATAGCGGCATTCTAATACCACCCTCAAAACTAGCCCCCCCCCCCTGCAGAGACGCCAGTCTAACTGATAATCGGCAATCAAATGCCGCCATGAAAAATTAGGCGCACCACCGCTGCCAGAGATAGCGGCATTCCAATACCACCCTTAAAGCTAGCCCCCCCCCCCCTCCCAATGTCTCGACCCATAAGAGATTAGGTGCCCTCCAGTTGTTAGAGACCCCCCCCCCCCCTGATCGACTCCGTGCATTCGGACCTCTTAAAGATAGCCCCCCCTCCCCCACCGCTCCCGGGTTCATGTCTCGGCTAAATGGTTCATGTCTGAGCTAAAAAATGTCGGTAAATGTCGGGGTAGGGATCTTGAGTTAGAACCGGCCCTGTTTCTCTACTGTCTTACAGCATCAACCGTTATATATCATGTAGATAAATAAGTGGTGGTTGTTTAAAAATTCCAGGAAAGTGTAAATTTATCTATTACAAAAGCCTAGAAAGAAATGAACCCGATTCACTACGCCAATCGTGAGTTTTGGTAAATTAATTAATTAAAATTGTGCCGAATTTCATTGGATTCGGTCAAGGTAGGCTAGGACGTTGCAACGTTACAGCAGGGAGAGTGGACTGAGTGACTGAGAGAACTATAGAAGGCTCGGGGCTCTCACACGCGTCGCTTTTTTGCAACGTTGCCAATTGTCAAGCCTCAAGATATGTATCGCAAATTAATTAAAAATGAATGGAATTTTTTATTTTTGTTGCTTTTCCAACTCTTAATTAGTTAAACAATAATGTGGCTAGCTTTAGCTAGCAGAGTTGACGGAGCCGCAACGAGTGGGAGAACGTAAAGATGTAGTCGAAGCAATCCAAAGTATCTGTGTATCAAATTTCTTTCATTTATTGTAAAATCTTAAATCTATATGTACAATGCCTGATTTAGGCAGTCTTTTCTTTCCACGAAATCGTGGGTATGGACTTTGTCCAATTCAAGCGACTTTTCGTCGGTAAAGGCGGAGTGAAGCTCTGCGTGATAAGTGAAACTGGCGGTGGCGTGTAGCTGCGTCCAGGTGTAGTAGGAGGAGTCGGAGGCGGTTGCTCGATCACGATCGATGCTTGTGGGTGTTCCCGCTCGCTGTCGGATGATGTAGTCTGGGTGCCGATGGTCGCCTTTCCTTCCGCGGTTTGAGTTGCGATGGAGGCGTGGCCAAGAGGAGATCTTAGCATGGGAGAGATGACCACTGGTAGAGTGCTGGAGTACGATGGTGACGTCAGTCGCGCTCTTCGGACGTCCCACAGCGAGAGTGTGCTTCGAGGTGGGCGTGTCCTCCGTATTGGAGGAAGCTCAGCAACGTGTAGTGTCCACGGAGTGGATACCCTGGAGGGACTTCTCTTTGACGTGCTAGCTTTCACCAGCGTGAAAAATACTACTCGAGATATCGAGTAGGAGACAATGTCGTTGTCAGAGTGACGAGTGAGACGAGTCTGCTTGCTGAGAGCTTTCGTCGCTCTTATAATTCCGTTCCGGGCAAGCTTCGTTTGTGAGAAAAGAGTTGAGCGGGTTTGCTGTAAGTTCTCGGTTCTCCCGAGAATGGCGCCTGATGTGCTGCTCTGGCTTGCTCAGGCTCGTGACGCGTGACATGTGGGCCTGGCTCGTGGCCAGGGCCGATCATATTTTGGGTTCACGCCCTTTCGTGAACAAATAACTTTTTGTCTACTTGAGAGCAGTAACAATTCATTTAACTTCCATCGATCTTGGAAAAGTTCTCGTTCGTAACATTAGGTTGGCAGTACTGCGTGCGGCCTGTGTGTAAGCTATAGACGTATAAGATAGACTGAGCGCTCTTATGAACCGCTTGAAGCCAACATTTGAAGGACAGAAATATGGCGGGGGTACTCTTGTCTCTGTCTGACGATATTTATGGTGGGGATTAAGGCAGTAGAGGAGAATGAGGAGAAATCAAGCACCTGTTGCGTATGTGAACAGATATATTATTAGCCTAACTCCAATTTCTAAATGGTACAAATACGAATGTTTACAAACAAAATGTATGATTGTGTGCATGCATCACAATACCATATCGAAACAGTTTTTTTAAATTAATCAGAAATATTAACAAATTAATTAAAATAACCTTAGAATATTGCAAGAAACCTTAAGTTATGAAATTTCTTATTGACAGAAATTTATAGGTTATTGCCTATTGACTAAAATAAAGATTTATTTTGAATTTATTATTTACAATAAAATCATTGGATATCATAGATAACGAGTCGATTGTGAAAACTTCTTACAAGGAACATCACTTTGGTGTCCCCCTCCGATTTTGTTGAAACTCATGTATGTGGCAGAACATTGAAAAATAAAAGACACATATTTTTTTTATTTTCGGAAAAACCGTTTAAATGGGTGAAATCAGCCCTCAAAGTTAGAGGTTGCAGCTGGTAATTTCGCAGTTTCACATAGATGCAGTGCTCCGACCGACATGTAACCAACTGGACAATGTTTTTTGTCTTCAATAATAAAGTTTATATGTCCGACTTTTCATGCACCCCTGTTGCAAGGGGGTGCATTCCGTAAAAATTTTTTTTCGCCTATAAAAAAACATACGCGTCATTTACTTTTCAATGTTCGACAACATACATGTATGTATGTCGCATAACATTGAAAAATAAAAGACCCGAATTGTTTTTCTATACCTGTAAACTCGTAGTTGTTGTTTCATCATGTTTCAAAATTATTAGGCGTGTTTTAGCAGGTGAACCACCCTCTCTATTTTTCTTTTGACTCACGGCATTAAACATTTGCCAATGCATTCTGATATAACTAGTACCATTATATTGTAAATACAAATTTTGTGCATGTGTATACTTGCATGTTTAAAAAAAACCTCAATGAAAGGGGTAAACTATCCCTCATGTAAGGATATGTACCAATACTTTTATTTGTATGTCAGAAAAACTTCGGCGCTAATTCTAACGCCTGTGAACAAGCATATTTTTCATAGTAGCGCATTTATTGTCAGATCCTTGATTTTAAACATCGATACATGTGAAAAAATTCGTTAGTAGTATATTTAGTATAAACAAAATTCGTTCTTCAGTATTAGGTATTTTTTGCTTCTGCGATATAAATATCCGTAATCGGATTGTATACATACCTTTTAATTTATCTTATCATGGCGTTGGAAACAGCGCCGAAGTTTTTTCAACATACAAATAGAAGTATTGGTACATATCCTTACATATCCTTACATAGTTTACCCGTTTTATTGAGGTTTTTTTTTAAATATTTAAGAGTACGCATGCACAAAATTCGTATTTGCAATATAATGGTACCAGTTATATAAGAAAGGATTGGCAAATGTTTAATGCTGTGAGCGAAAAGAAAAATAGAGAGGGTGATTCATCCCCTCGAACACACATAATAATTTTGTAACATGATGAACCATCAACTACGAGTTTACAGGTATAGAAAAAAAATACGTTTCCTTTATTTTTCAATATTCTGCAATGTTCATGGATGTATGTCGTAGAACATTGAAAAGTAAAAGACGCGTATATATTGCGTAAATATTGTGAATCAGGGCACCAGCCCAAAGCGGCTCCAAATTTTTTTCTGGCATTTGTTATCATTAAAAAATAATATCCTATGTAATATTAAGGAGGGGGAAGACTTCCATACAACATCATGAAAAATATACAAAATTGGCAATATCAGATAATACAAATATTAACAGATAATAAGCAGGTATCGACTCGGTACTAACACCCCCTCCCCCACACACACACACACACAAACATATATGAGGCATTCCACATCAACATGACCACTTCAAAACCTTAATATCTTGAATTTTTCTGAAATCGACGTATGCTATAGTACTCTTTAAAACAAAAATATTGATGTGTATTAAATTTACGGTGGCATTGATAGGGGTGAAATTACAGGAAAATGCGATTATTGCTTGTTTTTTCTCTCTGATTTTGTTACATGGAAATAGTGTGTCGGAGCGAAAAATTGCTAAGAATCAATTTTGTTGTGTTTGTTGCATGGATGCCGAAAAAAAATTTTAAAAGGCAAGATTTTACATTTATCTTGGAAAAAACCTATTTTAAAAATACAAATCGATTCTTAGACGATTATGACAGTTTAAAAAAATTTGAAATATTTTTTTTATTGATTCCTCGAACTTTTTCCAAAAAGAATACGTCTCTTTCCAGATGGAGAAATTTAATCTAAAGGCTCAGCAGGAAAAGAAGAAAATTGAAAAAAAATTTTGTGCAAAATTTGAAAAAAAAATTTTATGAAATAAAAATGTTATATATAACATTAAATAAAAATTTTATATATAACATTTTATTTTAAATTTTGCATAATACTTTTTTTTCCCAATTTTCTTTTTTTTTTTTATTGAGCCGTTATAGCTCTTTCAACTGGGCTGCACTAGTGTACTCCGAGTGTACACTCTACACTAGCGAGTGTAGGGAGCGGTGACAAGCTGTACTTGCGCAGTGTAAATGCGCAGTAAGTCAGTGCAGCCTCGTGTAGCAAGGTCGCGAGTCAGTGCAAGGGTGCTACAACGTGTGTCAGTATAGCGACGTTCTTTGTTCTTTCAGTTCTTTGTTATTTGTTGCGGTTCATGGGATCACACCCGTTCGTTTCGTTCAGAGTTTATGATTATTAAAAATTCTATATAATTATTATAGTTCCACAAAAATGTCCATCACATTTATGGTCAACGATGAGATCGTCGAATTATGCCCACCATCAGACACAAACGATGAGACGTACAATAATTTACGAGGTTAGTTGGTTCATGTCCGTTATAACCAAAAAGTGTTGACTATTTCAACCTTTACCATGAAATGAATACATATCACGTAATAAATATTTGTATGTTCAGATGATAACGAATTTGCAATGAACATGATCCTACAGATGGCAGAAACTAACCAGATAAAGGTTCAGCTGCCTATCACAAGAATTACTCGCTTAATAACGGAAACAGAGTAAGTTTTGCAAAGATTTAACTTTATTTTATGTGTCACTGAGAATATTTTACTTTTGAAACATGTATATACGTTTATAATAATTATTGTTCAATGAAACGTCGTTATTATTTTACAGGGATGAGCTAGTATTCATTGCGGCGAATATAGCAGCAGCGGAGAATACAGCAGAAGCGGAGAATATATCAGAAGCGGAGAGTATATCAGAAGCGGAGAGTATAGCAGAAGCGAATACAGTAGAAATGGAGAATATAGCAGAAGTGGAGATTACAGCAGAAGCGGAGAACCTAGCAGAAGCGGAGAATATAGCAGAAGAGACACCCCAGTACGCACCTGATGATAATTCCGAGAACTGTGACCCCGCTGATTGAAGCTGGCCAAAAAAGTTAGTCTCAGTAAATTCTAGTATCGTTGATATAGTCAACACGAGAGTATCGAGAGGATTTATCTCAATTCATGGTCTTTCTTTTTCAGATTCGTGGGATGGTGCCCAAACACGGTTCATTCTGGATATGTACCACACCTACATGACACAGATCGGGCCAATGAAAAAATTTAAAACTAAAAAAGCCATGTGGAACCAAATTGCAAAAAATCTGAAAGAAAAAATAGGCATTGGAAAATCAGGGATACAAGTTGAAAACCGATACAAAACTATTATAAGAACAAAAAAGTCAGCAGTTGACAACAATTCAAAATCAGGGAGCTCTAGACAGGAAGTCGAATACGAAGCGGAATTATCTAAAATTACAACCTTGGATGACAGTATCGAACCAGAGCGCATACGCAGCGCTACAACAGTTAATAGACTCAAAGAACGTGTGATTCAAAGTGACAGCGATGAAGGAAAAGAAGAAAATTCAGCGAAGAAGAAACATCGTCACACAAAATGTCAAGGAAAGGGGAAAAAAAAGATATCTAGCGTAGCTGAAATTCTGCAACAACTACAGACAGAGAAAGAAGATGCGAGACAAGTGCGTCATAAAGAAAAATTAGATCTTATACGTAAAATCTTTGGAAAGAGTCCAAAGTAAGGGTTAACCAATGACTAATTTTACTAAAAAAAAAAGGCTGAGTATTTTTATTAACATGGTATGTGATTTAGGATATGGTTAAAGGATATGGTTACAAAATTTCCTTTAAATACAGTAGAAACTCATTTGATGCACGCTCATTAGTTGCCTGATTTTCCCTCGATTCCCTTGATTGATTCATGCCGCGCACCCCCCACCACTTCGGGCCTCGAAACACTAGCCCCACCCCTCTTTCTCCTTCTATGCCGTCTCTCTTGTTGCTCGTGGTTACCGGCCGCTAGCGGCACTCTTGTTAGTCGTCAACCTCAAAACGCGATAGGTAAGATTTCATTTCTAATAAAGAAAAAAAATCGTTTTGTGCTTGCGTGAATGATTTTGAAAAAAGTAACGTTGCGAGATTTAAATTTAGACTCGGTTTTTGTACACTTTTGGCGAATGATTTAAAAATAAAAGCATTCCTTTATTTCCTAACAGCTGATCAATTCGTGTGACAGAAACAACGATATTCATAGCTGTATATACATATGTACGAGCGTGGGATATGCTCTCTGCAGGGATTGGTTCTGCCAAAAGTTGTAGAGGGGCACCCTTGATTAATGCACTCCCTCAATAGGTGTCGGTACAAAAGTCGTGCATTAAATGAGTTTCCACTGTACTCACCAAAATTTATGTTACATTACACAATAAGGTTACCAATGATTAATATTAAGTATTTCATAAACTTCAAGAGCTATAATTTGTTTTTCAGTTTTATTTTTTTGAAATATATGTTTCGTTGAGTAATATTATAAATATATAAAAAATGTAATAATACTATAAAATATATTACAACTATTATCACAAAGAGTATTATCAACCATGAAACTTCACGTTACTCATTATCGTCATTCAATGCTCTTATAACATTGTTCCTTTTCCTCTCTCCTAACTACAGCTGCAATATACAGCTTCAGCAAGGCTTCGACTTACCACAAAAACGCTAGAAAATCATGTTCAGCGGATAACAGCGAACTACCACCGTGTGTTAAATCCGATGGGAAAAATTCTGAAGCTTCATATCGTTCTATTAGTTGTGACACTGCGTCACAGGCGAGGCATAAGCCTCGCCGAAGTCCGTCACCACACGCCAAAAACACCCGAAAAATGTAACTTAGAATAATGACCGAAAAACCATCGAAACCCCGTCGTCCCTCGTCGCTCTTCTCTCACCACCTCCGTAGTCCCTGATCAACCCGATGATCCTCTTAATAATCCCGTCAACCTAAAAATCCCCGATAAAAAGTATTAAAGGAAACCCTGTGGACGGCGAAAAAGAACGAGCAACAAGGACAACGCCTCATAGCATTCCTATCTTCGCCGAGAGTCCCACTCACACCACCGCGCCGAGGCCCTCACACGGACAGAGCACCGAAAGGAACCGAACATCTGTAAGGGCCCAGTCGGTATATCGAGCGACTGGGATTATCGGGAAAAATTATCGATGAGCGCGAGCAACGTCACATCATACGCAAATTCGAGAGCCAGTGTCCACAGGGAGCCTCCACTCTTCCCCCTATGAGATTTGTCACGGAGTCGACCGTCACATTCCATCTTTGGCAGCACCTTACGGGGTATCAATCATCGAAGGCGCTTGCGCCTATGACGGCGACTCCGGTGACCCAATTAGATATCGATTATTGATCCCTCCATGGCCTACCTTTACATTGCGCAGGCCCTTGATCCCCAAATCATTCCTAGATTCCCCTTACCCTTCCACCCCAAGCTGTCCCGGTGAAGAAGACGACGAGCTCGTCACTTCGGCGAGAGCATTGCGAGAGATAAGACAAGTAGAATTGTATCGAGCCGGATTGAAATTATTGTAAAGCGAGAGAGCGAGCGCATGGCCGTGACCACCATCTTGGAGATCAAGGATCACGAGCGAGAGTCTGATCGAGCGAAGGTGTGCGTCAGTGATCCAAGTAAGCTCTTTCCATTACAGCTTTTTTTTGAGATCATTGTTCGAGTTCGATTAATTTTCATAGCCACGAAAACCCGACGTGGGTAATAATTAAGAGGCCCGCGAGCCGGAAATCCATAGACCCTGAGAAATTGTACCCCCCCCCCCCCCCCCGCCCGTTTTTTGTCCCTTTTTCAACCGAGTCATTAGAGATATAAATTTTGTCGACTAGCGTCGGCTGGCGCCCAAAAATTCTAAAATACGAGTAGATAGCGTTAAGCACGATCAACCTTTTCTTTTTCTATATTTTTTTTGCGTTTCTTTTTTTTTTTTTTTTTCTGGAGATTAGTATTTCTTTTTTTTGTACTGCGCATTTGCGCCACGCTCGAGACTTATCGCGTGGGCGCGTCGTCCTAATAAATCTCATTTTCCTTGATCTGCGAATTCATTATTTCCTGAGCTATTACCTTCCGATTCAATGAGTTATATTCTTTTGTGAATATTTAGCCCGGGTTAGCCCGGTATTAAAGTCCGGTTAAACGAAAAGGACCGTGACATAGTATGGAGACAGTTTGCCTTTGTAATCGGAAACTCTGTATGAACTTAAATTAACACAATTTACATCTTGTTGCAGTAATAATCATTCAATTAGGCGTCACAAAACCACTTTCAGTACTCACTTCATCTTCCGAGAATTCGTCCACGACCTGCAATAAATTTCTCACTCTATTATTTTTTTTCATTGCCGTTAATGCGGTGTTCATCACTTCATTATCGCTGCTTGATGAAGATGACAAGTATCCATAATAGCCATAACCTGTCTTGCTTCTTCAGCCGCCATTTTATCACACTACACTGACACGAGCCCTCTACACTTTCGTACACTAGGGGCTAAAATGTGCACTGGCCACTCCAGCAAAACGTCCGCACTGAAAGTGGGGCAACCAAACGTAAACCGAGTTGAACACGCTACACTACACTAGTGTACACTGAGTGTACACTGGTGCAGCCAATTGAAAGAGCTATTAGATTAAATTTCTCCATCTGGAAAGAGACGTATTCCTTTTGGAAAAAGTTCGAGGAATCAAAAAAACAAAAAAAAATATTTCAAATTTTTTTAAACTGTCATAATCGTTCAAAAATCGATTTCTATTATTAAAATAGGTTTTTTTTTCTATGAAAAATGTAAAATCTTGCCTTTTAAAATTTTTTTTCGTTATCCTTGCAACAAACACAACAAAATTGATTTTTAGCAATTTTTCGCTCCGACACACTATTTCCATGTAATAAAATCAGGGAGAAAGAACAAGCAAAAATCGCATTTTCCTGTAATTTCACCCCTATCAATGCCACCATAAATTTAATACATATCAATATTTTTGTTTTCAAGAGTACTATAGCATACGTCGATTTCAGAAAAATTCAAGATATTAAGATTTTGAAGTGGTCATGTTGATGTGGAATGTCTCATATATACACCCACACACCCAACCAACATACACGCGCGGGATAAGTTCCAAAAATCCGAAACCTCCAAACATAAAGGTAAACCAAAACACCCAAACCTAAACCCAAACCCAAAATTAAACAAAAACACCCAAGCCCAAACCCGAAATTAAACCAAAACACCCAAACCCAAACCCAATACACTCAAAACCCAAAAAAAGTCCGAACACCCAAAACCACCCCTGATTCGACATATATCAACGCACGTGTGTGTGTGTACGTGCACGCGTGCGCGTGTGTGCACGTGTGTGCGCACACACGCGCAACAACACACACACACATACACACACGTGCGTTGATATATGTCGAGTCAGGGGTGGTTTTGAGTGGTTGGGCTTTGTTTGGGTTTTAGGTGTATTGGGTTAGTGTGTGTATGGGTGTGTGTGTGTGTGTGTGCGGGTTTGCACGTGTGCGTGTTCACGGGCACGCACACGCACGCACACACGCGCGTACGCGCACGCACACACACGCACTCTCACACACACACACACACACACACACATGCACACGCGCACGCACGCACGCACTCGCGCACACACACACACACACACACACACACACACACACACACACACACACACACACGCACACAAACAGGCACACGCACGCACGCACATGCACTCACACACACACACACACACACACACACACACACATGCACACGCACACGCGCGCGTTGATATGTGTCAAGTCAGGGGTGTGTGTGTGTGTGTGTGTGCACGTGTGTATCAGTACCGAGTCGATACCCGCTATTATCTGTTAATATTTGTATTACTTGATATTGCCAATTTTTTATATTTTTTATGACGTTGGAAGTCTTCCCCCTCCTTAATATTACATAGGATATTATTTTTTAATGATAACACATGCCAGAAAAAATTTGGAGCCGTTTTGGGTGAACCACCCCTTAGAAAGTTAATTTTTATATTTTTTGAAATGTTACGTTGTTTAACGTTAAACCGTTACAGAACGAATTGTTAAGCGATGTTTATGGATCGAAAGCCAAAATAAATAGCAGAAAAAGCACGGCTTGTATTTTTTTTTTAATTTTTTATTTTTGTGTGTTCCAATGTATAGGAACCCTTGCGGGTTTTTACGTATTAACCCTTCCCATTTTATTCCTCCTACCGCTCCCTGCCCGCACTTTGCTAAGGTAACCTAACTTCCGTATCATCCGCAGCTGCTTTTTAGCTACACTGTTCCTCATTCGTCGTGGACATGGGGAAACTGCGGAAAACTCATGCCGATACAGACGGCCTTATTTTTACTGAGTTTCCGATATGGTACCATCCGAATCTCAGTAAAACTGCCTCCCGCTCGGTAGTCGGTGCGCCAAGCCAGCGCACGGCTAAGCGGTCACCCATCCAAGTAGTGGCCTCCGCCAATACTGCTTAACATGGGAGATCGCCAGAGCCGCACACCGACCGCGCGTCCACTACTGTCGATAGATACGGCTTGTATTTTTTTGCGGTTTTTCGAAGTGCCAAAATTTAAGGTCGACCACATATTATAGCGCGATGATTTTTTTTGCATTTTAATATGTACCTCGATATACAGCTGACCAAAAACAAAAATTTTTTTTGTTGCCCTGATTTTTTTTGTGAATTTTGATGTTTGAGAACGTAGAACTTACGAACAAAAACATTATTATATTAGATTGGCTTCAGTTTTTATATGATTAATTCTATGATAATATTGTAATAATTAATTATTATGATAGGGCTAATAAAGGGCGTCGAGCTGAGTAAATTGATCCCAATAACATGTGGTCTGCGAAGTCGCGTTCGCGAGATACGGCCGATTAAAAAATCCCGCTAACCGCTGGCATGTAGGCAACCGAGTACACAGGAATCATCGGTTCTGAGTCTTGTTGACAAGCGCGCGCGTACGCTGATGCGGAACATAACACTTTCAAATTTACGAATTTCAAACGAAAACACTCTTGGCATTGAATTTTCGCCAAACACAACGACAAGGATGGATGGAACAACAGCGATGGAAATGGCCTGTTATCATCCATCCATGCTAGACTGTGTCGACAGTCGATCGTTATCATTCAGTTTGATTGTTGATCATTCAGTTTTGCCGTTTGTTCCGATTGTGTTATTAAAATGCCACGATTCACGTTTATTGAGCAAGCGGATATGCACCTTGCCTATGGAGCTGCGGGAGGGAATGCAGAGGCAGCCCGACGCATTTATGCGGAGCGTTTTCCCGGTAGGGTCCATCCGGACCCACGTACGTTCTCATCCCTAGATCGGAAGTTGCGCGAGATAGGTTCATTCCAGGTATGTTTCAGATGATCATTCTCCGAATTAGTCGAACAGTTGCAACACGAGATACATTTTTTTCAATGCAGAAGAACACGCCTGGACAAGGGCGTCCGAGAACCGTTCGTACCCTGGAACAGGAAGAGGAAGTGCTTCAGCATTTTGAAAACAACCCGTCATCCAGTACCCGTGCGGCCGCATCTTCTCTTGGCACCAGCCGTTCATCGGTTCAGCGAATTTTGCACGACGACGAGCAGCATGCATATCATCGGCAAAAAGTTCAAGGTCTCTGCCCTGAGGATTACCCTGCCCGGGTTGATTTCTGTCGATGGTTGTTGGACCGTAATGCGAATGACCCAGAATTCATGAGGAAAATCATGTTTTCTGATGAGTCTTCATTCACGCGAGAAGGGATATTTAATTCGCGCAACAGCCATGTCTGGGCTCAGGTTAACCCCCATGCTACTTACACCCATGCACAGCAACGAAAGTTCAGAGTGAACATGTGGGCAGGCATTATTGACGACCAAATAATGATTTACATGTTACCGGCACACTTAAATGGCCAGATCTACCTGATCTTTCTGCAAGAAGTGCTCCCGGAGTTATTAGAAAACGTTGCACTTGGTATCAGGCGCCAAATGTGGCTGCAGCATGACGGAGCTCCAGCGCATTTTGCGGTTAATGTTCGAAACCATCTCAACAATGCCTTCCCGAACTCCTGGATTGGTCGCGGTGGTCCGATTCCTTGGCCTCCTAGGTCACCGGACTTGAATCCGTTGGATTTTGGCGTCTGGGAATTTTCAAAAAGTCTTGTGTATGAAACGCCAGTCGATACTGAAGAAGAGCTTATAGCGAGGATTCAAGTGGCGGCATATGAACTTCAGCAAAAAGAAGACATTTTTGCTTCAATGCGTCAGTCTTTGCTTCGTCGAGCTCGACTATGCATTCAAGTTGGAGGTCGAAACTTCGAGCATCTCTTGTAGCGATTCGTTTTCCTAATAAAATTAGATAAGGAAAAATTAAGTTCGGAATTCTCAATGTTGAAATCGTTATTCACTTCCATTACCCATCCTTGTCGTTGTGTTTGGCGAAAATTCAATGCCAAGAGTGTTTTCGTTTGAAATTCGTAAATTTGAAAGTGTTATTTTCCGCATCAGCGTACGCGCGCGCTTGTCAACAAGACTCAGAACCGATGATTCCTGTGTACTCGGTTGCCTACATGCCGGCGGTTAGCGGGATTTTTAAATCGGCCGTATCTCGCGAACGCGACTTCGCAGACCACATATTATTGGGATCAATTTACTCAGCTCGACGCCCTTTATTAGCCCTATCATTTTCCGCATCTAATTTTGGGCCACCCTGTATAGTAGATTGTCTGGCAAGTGCGAAAATATGGTAATTTCAGATGAGTGTGACTTTTGGAACACGAGCGAAAGGCAAGCAGAATTCACACGAGTCGAGTGTGGTTTACTCACGAGCCGAAGGCGAGTGTGTGATGAACGAGTGTGAATCCAGCGTGAGCCGGGCACTTATTCTACAGATCGCACTATAACAAATATTTTTTTTAGAATTTTTCACAGACTAGTTTTGTTGAAAGAAAATTTTCAATACACAAAAATTGAGATTTCTCAAAAAAAGTGTTTTTATTGTATCGCATGTGTAATTGGTTATTACATGCAATACAATAAGGTTTTTTGGGTCGCTAATTGCAATTCTACCGTCGGAATTGCGAAATTCAACATGGCGGCTTCAAAATGTATTAGACTCAAAATGTATTCAAAATGTATTAGACTGTATTAGTCGAAATTCGCAGTTTTTTTTTTCAATTGATACGAAATTAGCTGAACGGGGGTTTTTGGGGTCACTGATAACGATTTTGACGTCGGATTGTTGAAATTCAAAATGGTGCATCAAAAATGGCTATTATTTCGGACTATATTAGTGGTTTTTCATTGAATTGGCACAAAATTTGTTGTTGAAAGGTTTTTGGGGTCGCTTATTACGATTCTGACGTTATATTATTAATTTCAACAATCTGACGTCAGAATCGTTATCAACAACCCCGAAAACCCCCGTTTAGCAAATTTCGTATCAATTGTAAAAAAACACTGCGAATTTCGACACATATCGACGCCATTTTGAAGCCGCCATGTTGAATTTCCCCATTCTGACGCCAGAATCGCAATCAGCGACCCCAAAAACATGTAAGTAACCGTTGATGGTGGGAATTAGTCAGAGAGAAAAATGTGCCCCTCAAAGGGTTAATGCGCATTCACTTCGCGCATCTAAATATTTTGCAGCTGTTCACGCGATCTTGGGTTTCCTTATACATTTTGTCCCACGTATAACCTAAAAATTTATTTTCTCGAGCAACATTGATATAAATGCAACGTGCATTTTGGTAAGTTACCAACACGATATTACAAAATTAATTTTTTTAATTTTATTCATTAATTTATGATTTTTGTTTGTTATGAGTTCATCGCGAAGAAAATGTCGACATCAGCCTGATTTATTTTGCTACATTAGCGGTGTGTATGTAGCAGTGAAAAATCGACGAAATATCACCGATTTCGTAAAGGAGGTTTATTTTTCTTATTTTAGGCTACAAATTGTGAAACAAGATAAACCGTGGGTTCCTCACAAAGCTTGTAAATCTTGTGTCGAAACTTTGCGCTTGTGCAAGAAGGGAGAACGCTCAGGGTTAGATTTTAGTACCCCTATGATCTGGACAGAACCCAAAAACCATTTTGATGATTGTTCCTTCTGTGTGGTGGACATCTACGAGACAAAGAATTTCCTCAGCCTATTTACGCCTTACAACCGGAGCATATGATATCGGATGTAACCGTATTTTCAGAATCACAGTATTCTATGCCATCTTCAGATACAACTGGAAGTGAATATGTAGGAGAAACGTCAGCACCACAGTTATTTTCTCAAAATGAGCTCAGTGATTTAATACGAAATCTGAGTTTATCGAAGCAGGCATCGGAATTGTTAGTGTCAAGACTGAAGGAAACAAATTTACTATGACCAGAAGTAACGATTACAATGTATCGAACAAGGGAAAATAAAATTTTACCATACTTTAGTGACACTGAAGATCTTGTCAATTGTAACAATATTACGAAGTTACTACTAGACATGGGTTCATCTGAATACAAACCTACTGATTGGCGGCTCTTTATTGATAGCTCTAAGAGAAGTTTAAAGTGCGTTTTACTGCACAATGGAAACCAACATGCATCTATCCCGATCGCACATTCAACTAAACTCAAAGAAGAATATCAGAATATTAGTTCTGCAGAAAATTAATTTTTACGAACATCAATGGTCGGTCTGTGTTGGGAAAATATCCGTTCATATTCTCGCGCGCGTTTAACCGGCGGCAGCACCTCTCGGGCAGTTCTCCTCGTGCGCGCTCTCATGGACTTTTCGGTCAACTCGTTATCACGAGTGACGGTTACTCTCATTACTCTTTCCGGAACCGATCAACAACAACGTATTATCGAAGCTAATCACCACGTTTTCTACACAATTGCAATCCGGCAAATCTCGTATAGTAATATCGGCATCGGTGATCATTTCGGTTAAATCTCTTATCTAACCTATTGATCTCTCTCACAGGCGAGTTATTTACAACAACTCGCGTTCAAGTCTCGGACTATCATAACGAAGAGCGAAGCATCGTCACGGAAAAGATCGCGGATTCGATCTCGTGGTGACTTGGGTCGCCATCTTACTAAACAATCGATCTTGCTCTCGGAACTTTGTCTCTCGCTCGGTTACAACTCGCACATTATATTTTATTACGCATCATTCACCACTTTGTACTCTCATTAAATTTAATAAAGCTGCATTATCGTTGACCCTTTGCGTCGCAAGCTTATCCGGTTGTGCTCGACTTTTTCTCTCTCGGCGTTCCTCACCTGTTTCCCCCTCGCCATAACCAGAAAGCTCACCGGTGTTTTTACAGTCTGTGTTGATTTTAAAATGATCAACTTCTTACTCGGCCAGCAAAGTGGATACACAAAATATCGTTGCTTTATTTGCCTTTGGAATAGTCGAGCAAAAGAAAAACACTGGAAACAAAAATTGTGGCCGTTGAGAGAATCGTTAACCGTCGGTAAAGCTAACGTAGTGAATGAGCCATTGATAAGTAGAGATAGAATCTTACTTCCACCACTCCGCATAAAGCTAGGCATGATGAAACAATTTTTCAAAGCATTGGACAAGAACGGTGAATGCTTTACATATATTTGCTGAAAATTTCCAAAACTGAGTATGGAAAAATTAAAAGCTGGAATTTTTGATGGTCCTCACATTTGAATATTGATGAAAGATGACAATTTCGTAAAATTTATGACTACTGTAGAAGCTGACGTTTGGAGTGGCTTAGTATCGATAGTAGGAAATTCTTGGTGATCTTAAACCTTGGTGATCATAAAGCGCTAAACTATGAATAAATCGTTTAAAATATGCTGAAAAGCTTTAATAATCTTGGAGCAAATATGAGCATAAAATTACACTTTCTTCATAGTCATCTTGACTGATTCCCTGACAACTTAGGTATTTACAGCAAGGAACAGGGAGAACGCTTTCACCAGGATTTAAGAGTGATGGAGGAACGACCTCAAGATCGATGGGATAGTCACATGATGGCAGATTACTGCTGGACTCTACAAAGACATAGTTCACAAAAATCTTATAAAAGAAAATCTTATAAGAGTAGTTTCTAAAAAGTATTGTATTTTCAATTTGTCTTTCAATTTTATATGAATAAATTAAGTGTATCTAAAGCCACTGATAGTATTTTATTGATAAACTTTAGATATTAAAAAAAAAAATTCGAATCTTTAATGTAAATATTGCTTTTTGGGTTATATATGAAAATGTCAATATTATAAATAACTAGAGCCAATTTCGTAAAACTACGCTTATCCCTAGAGTCATTGACATTAAACCTTCCTCAAACCACTCAAATATCAAGGGCAAGAAAACCACTGTCGACCAGTGTAATACAACACTTTCGCAACTTGTATGTAGTAATTTCCGCGTCTAAAAAATTCTTTCACCTATCGTTTCGATACTTAAACATCCCGTAACGATTCGTTCAGTAACGGTTTAACGTTACGGAACGTAACTTTTCAAAAAGTCTAAAAATAAACCTTTTAGAGGGTGAGTTATCCCCTTGCGACAAATGTGCATGGAAAGTCGAACATGTAAATTTCATTATTAAGTATCAGAAACATTTTTCAATGGAATAAAAATATTTTAGAGCAAACAAATTTTCCTTCTGAGGGGACACTTTCATTTTGGTTATTCGAAAAAACAAAAATACGTAAACTTTTTTTTGTGCTCTTTAATTTGGTTTTTGTTTCATCGAAAAAAGCTTGCCCAGCCGAGCATTTTAGAGCTGCTGCTTTGGGTAAAGGTCTGCATCTAAAACCGTACAAGAGGGGGACGGGTCTATATCGCTGGGCAAGCGGCGCCTATGCTGCGGCCTTCTTCGTTGCTCTCACCGGTGCTTGTCTGGAGCATGGGTGAGATCTCCCTGCACTGCGCGCCCACGGGAGATTACCCCTTTGGCCGGTTTCACGAGATATTGGATACAACTATCGATATATTTGCCGTAGGACTTGTAGAAAGGAAAAAAAAAAAGAAAAAAAAAAATTAGAAAAATATAAAAGTTATCTGTGAAATTTCTATTTTTAAAATGACCCTTCGCTCTTCGTCTCTTTATGACAAGCAAGTCATTTTCGAGCGGCCGCTTGCACCGCGCTGTTTCCCCGGATGTATACCTTTACTACTCAACTGAGCGAATACTCCTCGAAAATTATTTTTCACAGTTGAAGGGCGGGGGTCAAGCAAAGGGTTATTTATTGCAGAAGACGATACTTTACAGATAGCATTTATGAAGATGGTATCTTTGAAGGAAAAATTTTAGCGTAATATAGCATAGCTCCTAGAGGGGGCCGGGGGGGGGGGGGGGGGGTGTGTGTGACCGATACTCATCTGTAGGGTTTTCATGTTCGAGGAATCATATAAGTAAACAATTATCTTCTAAATCAGCAATTCATCTTCTCATGCTTGAGAGTGACAAAAATGATTGTGATGAAGATGATCTTGCGAGTCATGTCCATCACTTTGCACCGATAAAAAACATTTCACTAAGCCTAGCAACCACACCTACAACGAACGTCTTCTATGGAGCGGGACCACCGAAACCAAAAGAGAGAGAACAAAACTCTAAATAGGCTGAGATAGAGAAATTCGGGTGAACCAATAAGGGCAAACAAGTAAGATAAACTCTAATAATTACAGACTAGGAAAATCATCAGCATAATAAAATTTGAAATAAATTTAAGAACCAAGTAGAAATAATCGTAGCGATATTAATAATGATAAAATTGGTTTTGTAATGAGCAAAGGCAATACTTCCTGATAAAGAAAGAAAAAATTAAAGAATCAAGTGATAGGTAAAACTATCGTCAGTAAATTAATATGAAAAAAAAAACAAGAAATAATGAAAAAAATATAAAACAAGGAAACGCAGGGAAAAAGTCAGGTCACGAGCGATAAAATAAATTAATTCAGAACTCAGATTTTAATTTGCCCTCTAGGTATTTTTTTTGTTTTTATTTTTTTCCATTCAAAAGGAGAAGCGTTTATTTATTTATGTTTTTTTTTTTTTCACATCGACGTTTTATGTGTAAAAAACTCTGTTCCACCCACACCTCACTCGCAACATCCGAAGAGCCGCCGAAGGCCTAAATAATCCACCAGCCAGTCGCCAACCCAGCAAGGCTCGAGATAAAATTGAAAATCTTCATTCTCCGACCACCGGTAGAGCCTGCACATCCTTCGCGATTTGAAACTTTGGATGACCCGCTGCTGCAGCACCTAGGAAAGAAAAAATACAGAAACAAATTCATTAGCATTGGAAGAAAATCTCTCGAATTTAAATGCACACGTACATATATAGAAATTTAAAAATTAATGACAAAAGATGAGTGGAAAAAAAAAAAAAAAAAAATAATAATAAAATGAGGGAACCTCGAATAACTACACACACACACGCACGCACGCACGCACGCACGCACGCACGCACGCACGCACGCACACACACACACACACACACACACACCCACCCACCCACACACACACACACACACACACACACACACACACACACACACACACACACACACACACACACACACACACACACACACACACACACACACACACACACACACACACACACACACACACACACACACACACACACACACACACACACACACACACACACACACACACACACACACACACACACACACACACACACACACACACACACACACACACACACACACACACACACACACACACACACAAAGAAAAAAGAGATCAATAGAAAGATTGAACAACGTACAAAAATAATAATACTTACAATTTCCGAAGGGTCATAAAACCACGGAGCCTGACGTTTTAACCTGACGTTTGACCGGCCGATATTGACCTAGAACAAAAAACACCACGAACGAGGATGAAAATCACATTAAACACGAAAACAGAAATTTAAAAAACGCAGGTTGACATTTACACGGAACTTACACATGTTGCAACCATTTTTTCTTTTCTTCAGTAAATTTTGGTGTAGAGCTCGGTAAAATTTTTCGCAGAGTAAACGCACTTTCCTTCACCGCCAGAATATATAGCCTCAGACATAGCATCCCCCTCCGACCCATCGCCGATGGTTTTTATGACCAAGAGCACTTAGAGTTGAAAATCCCGATATTTATCTGATTCAACGAATATTGAAGAAGCATGGAAATAAAATGTTTGTAAAATGACCGGGAATCGACAACGTCCACAATATTTGGATAAGGAAATCTGATGCGTAATAAAATATTTTAACAAATGAACATTATTGAATATTTCAATCCCATCTCTCGCAGCACTATTTGTTGGATAGGATATTAATTGAGAAAAATTCGGTTTCAATACATCTTTTTTTCATCTATTAATTTTTCCCAGGTGCATACTAGACTCTCCCTCTCTCTTTCATACAGTTCTAAAAGATTTTTGAGCAGAGAGGGAAATTAATTTACAATGGACTTAAGATTGTCGATTTTTTTCCTCCAGCGCATCAATTTTATTAATTCATATACAATTTATTCACAGTTTTCATACCATTCACAGTTTTCCTCCATCCGTTTATTTCATTTTTTATTTACTTTAAGCTACAAACATTCTTTCGTATTGCGCTCATAACCCCAAGGTAAAGTATCGGTCGTATCATCGGAGAAAACTCTTTTGTCGTCATTCCAGCTTAATGCTATTTTATTTTGTCTAACCGTCTCGACAACGTGTTTTGAGCTGCGTATCATGTGCTGGGTCCTAATGAAGGTTTTGCAGTGAAGTAGGCACTCTTTGTAGTCATCGAACGTAATGGTTTTCAATGTCGATCCTCTGACGCCCTTTGCACGTTTATTTTGAAGCTCATTAGCTTGTACTTTATACGAGTATAACTTTGCCCTAAGCCCTATAAACTCGGTCATAATTTTACCATTATTTTCATCTTTCATAAGACCCAACACTTTTTTATTCGCAAGAGCCATTCCATAGGGATTATTTCGGGTAATCGGATGTATCAAATTGGTGTATGTCACGTCTCATGGTTTCGTAGATATTTGGAGTAGTTACGTGGTAGATGAGGCTATCCGTATCTGTGTACAATAATTTTGCCTGCTCATCTTTCATAAGACCCAACACTTTTTTATTCGCAAGAGCCATTCCATAGGGATTATTTCGGGTAATCGGATGTATCAAATTGGTGTATGTCACGTCTCATGGTTTCGTAGATATTTGGAGTAGTTACGTGGTAGATGAGGCTATCCGTATCTGTGTACAATAATTTTGCCTGCTCGCCGAATGTAATATTCATAAAGTCATAATGGAAACGGTATAAATAGATTTTAGACAGGTCAAGAATTGAAAATCCGACATATATCGGTTTGTTGAATTTTACTTTAGTCAATTCTATGATAACCATATCGTCATCGCATATGGTGCAGCTATGAAAGGTAGCTCGAGCGATAAGGTCTTGCACCATATCGTCCATGCCAGCGTGTAACGAGCTTTACTTCCCGATGATTACGTACATTTTCCATCGTTTTCCCAAACACCGCATTATTCATTAATTTGTAGAAATTTTTCTCGAAATCATTATTGGACTGCTTTCTCAAATTCGCATTGAGATCAATGTATTTTTTCAACCAAGGGTATTGCTTGAATTTTAGCACGCGATGAATTTTTGTTAATTTCAGACCCAATCTCAAAGACTCCTGTAAATTGCGATAGTGAATAATGTATTTTTCTTTTGGGATCAATGTCGTCATCAATTTTGAATGTTTAGATTGTGGGGCTTGATAGTGTTCTGGACATAGCGGTAAGTCTTTGTGAGATTTGTGGAGCTCATTGGGATACTGCAAGTCGACCTCGAGTATATACCCGATCGGTGAGTCTTCGGGAATATTTTCAATATTTTCGGTAAAATTTTTTTCCCATTCAAATGAGCTGCATGGTAGTGACTCGCTCATAGCTGCACCGTACAAGTTATTGACATCATAGTACATCAGATATGACTCGGCGGTGTTTGGATCGAAATTGGTTTGCATAAATCGATTGTTTGCTTTCGCATACCTGTTGGAACATTGAGCGACTCCACCTCGGATGCCTTTTTCAATAAAAAGTAACATATCCACGTCAGTGAGGAGTTCGAATTCAATTTGTGTGCACTTGAGCATTGCATCGAATGAAAGACCGGGGGCTATGTAGTAATGGAGAGGATCTAAATTGTACGTATTTAAGCCATTTCGTCGGAAATTTTCGAAAATGTCAGCTAAAAGGAGAACGTCTGTTTTTAAATATAAATCCGAATATTCACCCAAAGTTTTTATCTTGAATGTTTTCCAAACATTAAACGCGTGCGCATATTCGCTGTCGGAAATCTCCGTATTATTAAGCTTGGAAAAAAAAATATTTTTTCGAGGGCAATTCGGTTCATCGAGGATATCCCAACTATTGACATACTCATACGGGACAACACCTTTTCGTGTCAATAGCTTGCATTCAGCCTCGCTATTACAATTTGCGCGTGTAATTGTTTTGTGATTGCTGTTTAAATATGAGGCTAATTTGTCGATGCTACTCAGCATAAATCGGAATGAATCAATAAATCTGTAATTTACAACTATTCCCTTGACACTTTTCGAGAATCAAATATATTTTTCCTTGTTTATAGGTAAAATATATAAAGAGCCCTCGAATGCAGTCGCTAATGACCTTATTAAAAAATAAGAATCATATCCAGATAAATTGTGGAATACAACGGGAACTACATGAGAGTTCTTAAAATTTAAATTGCAATCTTGGTGTGCAGCAGCGCGATAACGACCCGTAAAATGACAGTGGTCTCGAACCTTTAGATCACTTGGAAAAAATTCTTTCTCGCAAATGTGGCAGGTTGTAGACGTCGTGAATTGATGATTTTGTGCCGTGTTCAGGATCTCCATCGGTGTGATATGTGTTAGACGCGAATGCAGCGATTTTGATAGGGTTTTCAACTCCATTATAAGCCACTGGATACAGTCTTTGCCACGGTATGATTTGTACTCGGAAAGTGCATCGTCATAACTACAGCGCAGATAATAACCGATACTGTGGGGCACATGGTTTTGATATCCCATTATGTTCTTCTGTACCGATGTTATTGGTTCTAATAAGCACTCGAGACCGGCATACACGACGAATGGAACATCTTCTTTGAATTTAAAATTTTTAAATTTTAATATTCTCTCCTCACCCTCCGGAAAGACCGTTCGACATTTATTAATTTTTACACAGTCATCTGTGTGTTTTATTAGCAAATTTTCTATTTTGAAATGACACAAACACCTGTCGCAGAGCCAAGTATGATGTGCATATTTGGAAATTTGCGAGCTGACCAGCCGAGAAATATTTTTGATCCATGAAAAGTGATGCACCGGATTGCTGTCTTCTTTTCCTTCTTCTTCTTCTTCGTCTTCTTCTTCTTCTTCTTCACTCACAGCTTCCTGCATGAGTAGGTGTATGGTAGGTCTATCGGACCTCTGAGCACTCAAATATACTGGCACTATTTCAAGCTTTCCACGACGATGATCTTCTATGCCATATACGTTAATTGACAAACCATTCATTTTTTCAAATTTCGGTACGTCCTTTAGACTCATAGGAAAATTGAGTCCAGTGTACTGAAGCACGTCACTGAACGGCGGGTACGACGATTTTCGCTCGCATTTTTCAGCTGCAGGGTAAAGAGCTGCCGTCACAGACCATAAGAAACAATAAGGATCGTCATTCATAATATTGACGACTGCACGTTTTAAGGCCGTCCTCTAGTTTCTCGGCTGTTTTTTTTATGGCTTTTTCAATAATTTTTTTACGGGCAAAGCATCGAAATAATCAATCTCATTATTTTTGCATAATCTTTATTAACATTTAAATAAGCTTTACAAATTTTTTGAAGTCAAAATATATAATAGAATAGCAGTTATAGTGGCCGACAGGAAGACATCAAGTAAAAGAGGTGCTTGACGGTGACCAAGATTGCGGCTGTTCTGCTTATCTGAAATCAAAAAACCAAACGGCATTTTAATCTTCATATTCAAGACTAGCGATTGAACTAGAGTGAATTCTAAATTACAAAAATTGACTTTTTTATACACTTTTGAAAATTACATTCTATTTTTTACTCATTTTTTCTTAAGTTTTTCGCTCGTACGAAAAAAACTATCGAAGCAATCATGATAATCCTAGTTCAATCGCTGGCTTATAACATATTAAAGATGCTGTATAAATTTGAACAAGATCGGTGCAATAGTTTCTGAAATATCGTGGTTACCGTTTCGAAAAATGGTGTTTCGAGAAAAACGCGTTTGAAAGTTCGCGCATGTGATTTATACTAAAAATTTCATCTCACCGTCAATCTGCTATGCCTGGACCATACAATAGGCCTTCCTCTTCTTCTTGGAAGTCACGCAGAGCTGCTCTGTCTTCTCTTTTCGCGATTCGAAAAAAAATCGATTTTTTCGACCCGAGAAACTAGAGGACGGCCTTAATTGAATTTCTTTCGGTAGACTTGTATACGTAGATAGCCTACCGCGAAGAGGCATGTATTTGTTCATATTGACGACTAAGTTAATTATGGAAGGGAGAGACCAGCTGGATTCCTTTTCCGTAAACTCCTCAATTTTCACCAACAAGTTATCCTTTACATGTACCCTGAACCACTCTTCCATGTCTGTCGAGGGTAAAATAGCTTGATTCTGCGTATTGAAGATTTTTTTTTTTAAATATTGTTCCGTCGCTTTGGGGTCCTTCCCCTTTTAAGCCGCCAACCTGTTTCCCTTCATTCCTTTCCCCTCCCTCTTCGCGATCGTCCGGCTGCAGCCGCATCGCTTCCTTCTCACACTGCATCGCATTCGCCTAGAACGGAGGGAAACTGCAGAAAACCTTCCGTTAATACAGGGCGGACCCTTCTTAGTTCTCTCCTGGTGGCCGTACGAGTAAACTCAAGCGTGGTCTCCCGAGGCGCCCTAAGAAGGACCCTCCTTTGCCGCGATTCAGTGGGTAAGTCAGTGCACGGCTAAGCGGCCACCTTTCGAGCGATAAGAACCGCTACGGGAGTCCTCCAGAGCCGTACCCCAACCACCCACCCATCGCAGAAAGGTGTTTTTGGGCATTTGTTTTGGTGGGATCCGAACCACCGGGATTGCAGATTTAACACATAGAATACATTTTCCATTGGTGTCGGCCGTGGGGCTCGAACCCGGGTCCGCTGCGTGCGAACCCCGAGCCTCACCCACTGAGCCACTGCGCTCCCTTATTAAAGAATTTATTATCTTCCATTATTTCATCAAGTTCGGTGATGTGAAAACGGCAGGCTAGAATAACGTTAACTTTTAAGTTTCCTGCTTTGCTCAAAACCGCGGTTATTTTCGAGATTATCAGAGGTCTCGCGTCGTCAAGAAAACTTTGTACATCTTTGTGCTGTAGATTGATAACCACTCCAGTCCTAATTCTTTTTTTAAACGCAGTGTCCATGTCCCTCCACCGAACCTTGTAACTTTTCACAGTATCAGCACCGCATTTTTTCAGTTTTTCACTCAGTGACATCAATGCCGCTATTGTCGTCTGAATACGAATTTTCTCACCAATTGTCGGAACGTTTGCACGTAACACTTCGTTCAAAATCTTCACATGTTTATCACTGAATTTTATCCACTTTTGCACTGAGGCTGGTCCAGATTTTCTCTTAATTATGGAAAATGCTCCATAAGCGCGACAGTTCTTTTACACATTTGTAAATCCATAATATTTGTATGAATGCACGGGAGGTAATGTGAGCCAGTGATGGGGGAAACGCTTATATATGCGGTCAGACGAATACCTGTTAGGGACACTTGAACGCTTTTCTTTCAGGTATCAAGGAGTAGTCAGACCCTATCATAGGCACCTCTAAGATTTTATGACCTCACGATTGGGCCTTTTCCACACTGCAGTCGAACACCTAGTACGTGACCAGAAATTATTTATGATGAGCAATGAGGGCGTGACAGAAGACTAGACGCAGCAGTCTAACTGCTAGGGGACATTCCAATGCCATTCTGAGGATTACGTAAAGTGCGCTCTGCCGATAGAATTGACAACATTCCAATGCTATCTTAAACGGCACGGTGAAAATGCTACACTGAGATTAACGTGTCTCGACAAGCATATCCCCCTCTCTCAAATTTACAAGGGCAGCCCTGCAGAGAGTAGCGTCGTGGGTGGCTGAAAAATCTAACGCTCTAGTCCGCTATTTACCTGTTAGAGATAGCGGCATTCCAATGCCACCCTCAAAAGAATCCCCCGAACTGCAAAAGATTAGGTGCATTCCGGTTGTTAGAGATACCCCCCCCCCTCTCTCCAGGTGGATCGGCTAAATGCATTCCAGCTCTTAGAGATAACCCCCCCCCCCCCCCCCGGGTTCATGTCTCGGCTAAGTGGTTCGTGTCTGATCTTAAAATGTCGGTAGTAGGGATCTTGGGGTAGAACCGGTACTGTTTATCTACTTATGGGGGTTGATTTTACCCCTTAAGTCGGCTTAAGGGCACATACAAAAAAAAATCAGGTGTCTTATTAGATTAAAGACTACAACATATCCAAAGCTCATCGAAATCGGAGAGGGACACCTCGCGCTGTTTCCGAGGGGTAGCTTACCTCTTTATTTTGGTTTATCGAAAAAAATCAAAAAGGCGTAAACTTTATTTTATTATGCTCTTTAATTTAGATTTTTTTAAATTAGAATCGGTCCATAATCCTATTTGTTATATCGAAAGACGTATAAAAATGAACGTTTTAAGGGGTAGTTCACCCTTGCGACAAGGGTGCATGGGAAGTCGGACATGTATATTTCATTATTTAGCATGAGAAACATTTTGCAATCGAATAAACATATTTCAGTGAAAAAAAGTTCCCTTCTGAGGGTAGTTTACCACTTTATTTTGGTTATTCGAAAAAAAAGCATAAACACCTAAACTCTTTTGTATTGTGCTCTTTACTTTGGGTTTCATTTCATTAAAATCGGTCAATAATCTAATTTGTTACATCAAAAAACGTATAAAAATAAAAGCTATAAGAGGTGGTTCACCACCTTGCAACAGGGGTGCATGAAAAGTCGGATATGTTATCTTCATTATTTAAGATGAGAAACATTTTGCAATTGGTTTCATGTCGATCGGATCACTGCTTCTATGTAAAACAGCGAAATTACCAACTGCAGCCCCTAACTTTGGGGGCTGATTTCACCTCCTTAAGCCATTTTTCCGCCGATAAAAAAATACGTGTCTTTTATTTTTCAATGTTCTGCAACATACATGAGTTTCAGCAAAATCGGAGGGGGACACCAAAGTGACGTTCCTTGTAAGAGAGCATCGTCGGTCGAACGTGTGTATGATCACCGATTTTCAAGTCGGCAAGATTTCCGTTGAAAATATCAGATTCTCGCTCAAGTTTCGTCGATATGAATTGTCGAGCTCGATATGCATCGTCGATCCACCGTAACCATCTCGTCACCAAGAATGTACAATCTCGGCGACAAAGCGTTCTTATTTGGCGAGTGCTGTATGTACGCGATCGATAAATCGACGAGCTCTGATATATACAAATCGGTGAGTTCTTCACTGAGAATATTATATTCTCGATCGAGTCTCGTCAAAATGAATCGTGGAGCTTGTCGAACGATGCTTCGTGAGCATTGTTAAACGTATGCTTGTCGAACGATGCTTTGTGAGCATGGGAAAAATACAAAACATAAAAAATGAGATACAAAAAGAGTATAATGTAAAGAAAAAATCGGTAGGCAAAAAAGAATACAGCCGAATTCGCTAAACTTCAGTAATGGTCGACACTTCTCTGCAAATTCATAATCCTACGAAATTGAACTGTCTAAACTTTTACGACAATCCGTAAATTTCTCAAGTCTTAACGCTTTGTCGGATCGTTGCTCAAGCGTTATTGCTCAAGTCGTTACTGAAGTTAATAAATTCAACTTACCAGATACGCAAATTTGCCGCGAATGTTTCTTACATGAACATGCAATAATGATCAGTGTATTGATGAGAACAATTTTAGCACGATGTCTCGTAACTTTTAGAACTCAGCGACTACACCCATTTTTCAAAAAATTCAAAATGTCATAAAATCTGAACCCCTATATCGATTTTAGCCAAATTCAATACCAACCATCCTTCAACGATAATTTATTGATATGAAAAAAATAAGCACGATGTCCCAAAATTTTCAGGAGTTACGACCATTTTCCAAAAATTGAAAATAACAAAATCTGAACGTGAGTCAGTGTTGGAATCTTTATGAAAGTTACAGTAAATAAAAGAGACTTCCGTGTTTTATTTAATTGCGATATTGCAGCACTACGACTCAACCTGTTATCAAGTTACAGGCGATTCAATTCTGCATAGTGATTACACTCACATACCTACACACACACGCGCGCGCGCGTCCGGAGATTTTTCTAAAAGCTCGATGGTATATTTTGAAAACATTGGCACTGAAAACTACGAAAAAAAATTTCATTGAAACAAAGCTTCCTCTATGAGAAAGCAAAAATAAAAAAGAAACTCACCTATAACGAATCCCTCTGATTCACCAATCATTGAAGTTAACGCTCCCGAATAATGAACGAATCCTATGATATAATGAGCCACGTTGATTTTTCCATCGCTGAATATATTGACGCAGTGTGTTTCGTATAATCGTTTCCAGCACTGTACAGTCATCAAAATCGACGCTAGTAAAGTACTCTCAGGGCTGACGAGAGCTTGTCTTCGACTACCCAATTGTGAATCCAGAATTAAATTAAGAAGTTCTGGCACTGGGTTGCCATAAATGTATCGGGAAATCATCAGGGCGAGTACGATACTCGAAGCTGGAGCCGCAAATACGTAAAAATGCTTGAACCATCTGTTATGTGCGAGAAATAATTCATTATTTATATTTTAATCTATGAGGTTTTGCAGCTGATTTTTTTCATTTTTTGACCGGTAACCCCGACCGATAATTTTTTAACTTTTTTTTTTATCGAAAAGATGTTTGAAAAAGAGTAGTCCCGTATTTTTTTCTTTCGACAAAAATTTATTTACGGTAGTAAGAAATATTAAAGAGTTCGAATATTTCAATATTGTTCTCGGCAAAATGGTAATATTGTGAGAAATTCTGATTCCATAAAAAAAAATGGCACGTATGAAAGTTGAGGAGTTCGAACTCAAGAACATGCTACACAGATATTCTCGAAATATTCAAGCCAGCGCTATGTGTCATAAAAACTTCAAAATCATGTTCAGAAAGTTTTTTATTTTAAATTTGTTTTTCGAAATTTCACAAAGATCTGCAGAAAATGTATACATTTTTGAGACCAAGTGCAGCTTGATGAGATTTTTTTTCTTGAAGGTACAGCAATTGAAAATTTTTTAGTCACTGCTGAACAGCTATAACTTGCTGTAGCTATAACCAAGTATGTTATATATAATTTAACGATGAAAAAATATCATAAATATAAGAACAGAAGATTTAAAAATTTCAAAACGAAATTATTAAGCAATAATAAAGTGACGAATTTTCTGAGAAAT
Source organism: Rhorus exstirpatorius (assembly GCA_963564615.1). Taxonomy (NCBI): domain Eukaryota; kingdom Metazoa; phylum Arthropoda; class Insecta; order Hymenoptera; family Ichneumonidae; genus Rhorus; species Rhorus exstirpatorius. The sequence continues at coordinate 27,642,419 of OY751313.1, forward strand.
GATTTTTTCACTTTTACGACAAATAGCGATGGCTTGAATAATTCGAGAAAAACTCTAATGTGGGAGCAAAACGTTTTAGTGCAGCTGTTTTTGCGCTGAATCGTTTTAGTGCTGAGACCTTTCAGCACCGGGACGTGTTAGCGCCGAGACTTATGCGGGTGAAGAAACTTTTGCAAGACATCCTGATCCTTATGGCAATGGGATATTCTATTACTCCACCGATGGGGTTGGATTGGAGTTTAGCACGAGTGAGAGAGAGGACAGCTCCGATCTCTCTGTCTCTCTCTCTCTCTCTCACTGCTCTGCCTTGTGTACGTGGGACTGTCAAATCAATTTACCTACACACAAAATAAATTCAGGGAGGAGCAATGTGGGAGGGATAGTGCGGTACCCTAAATATTGAGCTTTGAAACAAAACTGGGAGAATTCGAGGCCAAGGCTGATAATCATTGAAGTCAAGTTTTCCCTACTTTACGACTTAGGACCTGTCCAAATTTTAAAATATAAAATCCTTTGTTCAACAGGAGACAGACAGTCTTTTTCCAGTTTTTTTTCGGTCCTACAACCCTTGGGGTATTGTCGTGAATCGCAGTAGTAATCACAAATACAGTCAAACCTCGGTCCCTGTCCCCTCAGTCCCTGTCCAGCTTCAGTCCCTGTCTGGTTCATAACTTCAGTCCCTGTCCGCCGTTCGAGTGCCGTATTCCAAAAAGATTTATAGAAAATTTCCATCGTGTTGAGACACATTTGTGCTCGGGGGCATAAAATAAATCGGTACGGACCTGCAACTTTTTCGCGATTGGACGAGCGTCTTTCTCAACAGTCAGCTGTTTCGTGAACAGGGACTGAAACCTTCGGTCCCGTGAGTGGACAGGGACTGAGTTTTGATTGTAGTGGATAGTGTGTAACGATTTTTTCTTGATTTTCGCCGGGAAATAAAGAAAAAGACGACGAGTGGATGATGAAATGTCTAATTACTTTATTACAAGGGGATAAATCGTAGGAATCGATTAATCATGTCTCAATTAACATTTATTGTTTTCGAGTTATTGAGGCACGAGTGATATTATTCGCGTTTTCGATACCGGGCGATGAGAAAGTATTTTTCGTTTCGCTAGAGGTTACCAAATTCTCGTTCATCTTTCTGAGACTCGATTTATGGCGAGGTTTATATGACCACTCGGACGACGTCAAGTCTCGGAAACACAATAACATAAACCCGCGAACAATGCGAGCGATGAATCATACACGCACACTCGATCATACTCGGGCTCGTGGCACACGAGCTCACATCATCAACAAAAAAAAATATACAAAAAAAACCTAGAGTATGGCGAATCGCCAATAACTAGATATAAAAAAAAAAGAAACAAAAAATGGGGAGTAATGTCGACTTATCGATTATTCACATTTGTTTGACTCGAGATTCTTAATTTTAATTGCCGCTCGCCTCGGCGAGTTAAACGTTACACGCGCGCGTGGACGAGAAAAATAATAGCGTCCCGCTCTCGTGGCCGCCTTCCTCGATGTCTATCTCGCTCTATCTCGATGCCACGTGTCGGTTCACAAATGAATATGTCCGCCTCAGCGTGACTAGACGATGAATATTCGGTTCCCGCAGGCCGAGTAAGACGATGATAACCCATTCGTGAGTGAAAAAAGAGATCCACACTCGTGTGCCTCTCCGAGACGTTCTCGTACGTATAAACGGGCCAGTCACGCACGGGTGCTGGAACGTTACGATGAATACAAAAAATCACGAGGGTCGATACGCATCGTAGGCTAATAAACTTTACAACGACTCTGCAGGGATAATTATTTTACAATACCGTGATAATGACGCGCACAATAAATTATCTCGGGAGGCTTTAGAGAAGATAAATGCACACAAACGTTAGGAAACGACGATGCTCTCCCCGAGACCATTCCGGGAGGACTAGGACGAGGACTTACTCTCGTTTTCGCTGCTTGAATTATCGGGGGAAAGCCCACGTGACCTGAGCCGGCCGGCGAGAAATCAACGAGACGAGATCGATAATCTCGCTGTGACACGTCAGATGGCAGGACGAGCTCCGCTGGGCGTCGACAATCGTTACAAGTGATCGATCCGTCAGTTAATTAGAAATCATACGGTACCTCCCAGGACTTTGCGATTTCACCGACTGGCTCCTATTCACCGGCTTCAACGGCACTCACCAAAATTAGTAAGTCGCCTATATTCTTTTGTAACCCGTATTCTTTTTTGTGTATTTGTTTTCAAAACATAGACTTTCTTCAGTCAGATTCTCTTTTTATTGGTGTTAAATCATTTTATCATTTCTTCCACCAAGAAAAACTCCCATCCAATCTATTGGCCGAAAGGCTAGGGTAAAAAGGGAACAAAGCATTAGAGCCTCAACGTTCTTGTCATTATTAACTTGGGTTTAGTTTTCATTTAAATAAATCGACACCCTCGGGACTTCATTACTCCGTTTTTTTTTACGCAACATTATCAACTGAAGCTATACAAAAACATCCCCCCGCAAGAGCTCAAAGTGCAGCTAATTATGTCACTAGTTTTTCCACGCCTGAATTATTGCTGTCTATCTTATAACAACTTGATTTGGTGCTAGTGGTCGGTGAGTTGACGACAATGTAGATGACGGCCGACATTGCGAGTTGCGAAGCATCAGAGAAGCCATGAAATTCCACTGTTGAGTCGCTCCAGGTGGAAAACCACCTGGGAATAGAGATCTTGACCAAGTTGATGAGATCTTCTCTGATGATAAGCCATCTCGACGTGATGTGAGATGGAAGTGAGTTGTCCTAGTTGATTTTGTGCAACCAGAGTTCTAGCATTTTTCCTCTGATCACAACGGGTTAGAAGAAGCCAAGTGGATCGAATATCTGTGTTACTTCAGATAGGATGAGTCGCTTTGTGATTTTTCCTGAGTGTTCCGAGAATTTTGATGAGTAGGTGAATGTGTCGGCTCAAGGAAGCCACTTGAGTTCGAGTATCTTGGTTGAGCAATCGTCGAATGAGATGGTTGAGTGAGATTCTTGAGGTGTAGATGAGGATGTGGTGAGTTGGTATAGTAGCTCATTGAGTTCGTGGACGACTCACAGGATTCACTGGAGATCCCAATCGTCTTTATGCACCTTGATTTGTCGATATATCTTGATAATGTCGGTGGCGAAGATATTACGATGATATCGAATGCAGATGAGTACGTCTGAGATGTCCAGTAAAAGATTCGGTCCTGTATGAGTATCCCGATGTGGTTGGGCTTGAGCCGTTGAAGACTACACGTAATTTGGTTGTTGTGCTGTCAGGTTTGAGTACACCATGATGTGGTAGGTAGTAGTACACTGGATGAGTGTCAGTCGATGCTAGTAAAGTGCCGGATGAGACCCTCAACCCTCCAGATGTTTTTGAGGCATCTGGTGCTAAGGTCATCCCACCGAACGCAACACCAGCAGTCGACGTACCATGATGATTGATCCGTGATGAGTGGCCTGAAACACGTACCATGTGACTCAATTCTTCATATTTTTTCATGAAGGACGTGTAGAGTTACTTGAGTGGACCGTCCCGCTGCAGTTTCCTAAGCATTCATTGAAGACAGTGATGAGCGATGACGTATGAGTTTCCCAACTGGTTGAGTGCAGACTTAAGTGGTATTCTTACGATGTATCGCCCTGTCGAATCACGTGAGTGAGTAGAGCGGAAGTGGTCTTCGCACTCTCGGTCTTTCGGTGTGCGTAAACTTGTTGTGTCGGAAGGGGGTTCTTCCTGAACCCAGAATTTTGTAAGTAGCTCTTAAACGTTGATTTCTTCTTTTTGAGTTCTCACGTGATGAGCTAAGGATTATGACGAGCGTGATGAGTATACTGGACTGAGAACAAGCCAGCCAAATATTGAGAGTTGTGCAATCGGCATTGATGGTGAGTGCTTGATAATATTGGGTGTATGAGTCTGCACGGATGATGATATCGATGGCACGTGGCTTGAGAAAATCGGGATCAGCGAGTTTTAATTTCGCGATGTGAAGCCATGTTTAAATGGGCGAGTGAAATGATGGGAGGACTGAGGGCACGGTTTTTAAAATGTGAGCTTGCACAGTGACCACTTCGCTAGTATGGTTTTAGCACAGAGTGAGTGATACCATACAATGTGTTTGAGTTGCCTTCTGTTCTCGAATGCCGATGATGAGTTGAGTGATGAGTTTTTCTGATACGAATGTGAGTTTAAACCTAGGGCCGATGAGTGAACGAGCTTGATGAGTCGTTACGGTTAAGCTGATTGTTGTGAGTGCAGTGGCGAGCAGTGTTGAGTGTTGATTGAGTAGTGACGCTGAGTTGACGATTTCACCTTATCCTTATTGAGGAGCAGATGATGTTGATGTGATTGAGTGGGACAAGTCTCTCGTAGTTGTGTTGCCCTGAGGAGCGCCTCCACGATAACTCGAATCGTGAAGCATTGATTGGGGCTGAGCTGAGCATTGATTGGATCCTTTCGTTGATTTGCAAGCATTCGAGCTGTGCCAACCCAGGAAGTCGAAGCAGAGTCAATTGATGACTGCTATCTTGCGCCATGCCATCACGTCAAGGTCCCTGAACTTCGGACACACGACTACGAAATGATTGCCGTCACAGCAATCGCAATTATATCGTGTTGAGTTCTCGGGTTAAATGACTACTTGATGAGCTGTGGCTTTCTTTGATTGTTGCGGTTTTAATTGCAATGAGGATGATTGAGTCCTCGTGGCCGTCGATTCGATGCGTTCGAGCGCGCGAGCACGAGTATTGAGAAAAGTCTCGAGTTGAGTGAAGTTTCGATACTCGAGAGAAGCGCCGAGTGCAGTTTCCCGCGTAGAGTGGTCCAGTTACCTGGAGACGTGGTGGACCAAGATGCAATCACCCAGGTTTTGAGTGACACCCAATGTTCCGAGCGCCTTTCGCGACTCGGAGACGGTTGAAACGTGTGGTCAGCCCGGCGGCAGACCATTGAGTGAGCGGGGTGAGAGTGCAAATTGGTCCAGCTGTGCTTGGATGAGTAGCATTTTGTTCTCATATCGAGACGTCAACAACTCCATCGAAGGTTGTAGAGAGGCGCTGACTAGCGGGAAGTTCGCAATGAGTTTGCTAGGTGCGCCCTCCATGCAGCTTCGGAGGTACTGAAGACGTTCGGCAGTCGAAAGGCTTTGATTGTCGAGGATAAGACAGGTGAACAACTCTATGAATCCAGGCCATGATGAGTATTCGTCTGAGAATTTCGATAACGCAATCTCAGGGAGCTTCGATTCAAAGTGTGAGTGATAAGTGCGGTCTGGAGGGAGTTCCAATGCTCCGGTAAGTGCGTGTTTTGCTCGGCCGAGAGTGAGTCTGGCTGAACGGAAGGCCTGAGCCTTCTGTTGATAAATTTTATCCGCGAAATACGGGTGATCCAAGAATGCAGCAGGCCAGTTGAGTTCAAAATGAGTGTGCTCTGTAGCAAACGCATTATGCAGTTCCTCCACCTGCTCGAGATCAGTCTCGATATCAATGAGTGTCGTTTGCGTGAGGTCATCGGGAACTAATGCTGCGATTTTTCTGAGTGCGATAATTAATTGCGAGTTCGGTCGGCAGCCTGCTTGGTGAGCTGCTCCGTGTCTGCCGAGAATCCTTGGATTTCGGTGGTTGAGTGTTTGGGTCAGCTGGTTGAGTGCTCGAACCAAGAGGTACCTTTGGTACCGTCAGCGAGAGTGATTCACTTGACCCATGAACATCGGGTAAATTACGACCCGACGTGTTGGTTGACATGATGAGTGCAGCAAAAAACCAGAACGAATGATGAAGTTAGGCTCAACAGATAGAGATTCACTAAATTTCGCCGAGACACACAGTGATTGTTTCACTGTGTTTGTTTGCTTTACGATGAGTTATACAGTGATTGGCACGGTTAAATTGAGCCAACACAGTGATTGGCACCACTGAGTTGAAACCGCACAACGATTGTCACGTTTGAGAAGAGCCACGCACGAATTGTCACGTTGACGATGATTCTTACACTGATTATCACTATAGAGTTATTTTACACGAACACGGGCGTTCACTAGATTTCCACTATCCGGCTCGAAGGACCAAAATGTTTGAGTTTAGCGATGTTAGATAAATTTGGACTGTATTTTTTCTATGAAGATGGCGGAAGTGATGGTAAATAAAATAGCGGACGCACTGCGTGGTCATGAAAATAATATAAATGTTCATTAATCTAAATTGTATGAGTGCACAATGTTCAAATGTTTTAATGAGTGTCTGTTGAGTGATTGATGTTGTTGAGTTTCACAAAGGATGATTTAACCATACAGAAATATAATTGATCGCTGCGCGTTTGAGTACTGAGTTGACCGATGGCTGTTTTGCCGTTTACACGAGGCCGGCACACCTTGTGGTGAGAATGATTTTTATGATGGTGTACTTTATTTATGCAAATTGCTGTTTCCGTACGGCAATCGCAAATTGAGTTGAGCAACGAGTGAAAGAATTAATTTGCACATGGGTTTAACACTGGGAATTACAATGAGTGAGTGTACGAGTTAAACAATGAGTGAATGAGAAAATGAGATGTTGTGCGTAGCACCACGAATCAAACAATGAGAGCGTCGTTTGCCAGACGGCCGTTACGAGAGCCTCGTGGTCCATTCTATATCTCTTTCCGCGAGGATCCGTGCTGGTGGCTCGCGCGCCCGTGAGGTGCTGCCCCGTGGTGACGCAAATGAGAAGCTGCTGCTCAGAGAGAACGACCATTTCGCGAACAGAATGAGCAAGAACTAATCCCGTGTCGCTTTGTTACTGATTGCATTCATTTCGTGTTGGGTGTTAGGCATGATGCGCACATCACGGAGTTCTACTAGCAATTGAAATAGCTCAAACCAAAAGAAAGAAGGTTGTACTTTCTTGGATGTCGTCCATTTAAAATACTTTCCTCTCGTACCCCAAAGTTTGTGTTTGACAGGCTAGAAATACAGGGTCAAAATCAACACAGGACGGAACTTTTCAAGTACTCTTTCACAGGCGCCATCCCTGCTCGCTGAAACGGTCTGCCACCTACTATGCACCAGGCCAACACGATCGAAGCCTTCAAAAAATTCCTTTTCGCTCAACTTTTATCCGCATGCGCCATGAGTAGGGTCTCTGCATCTCTCCGCGGCACTAGGCGGGTGGACCGAGTAGGTCGCCGATAGGTCGTGAAGGTTTTTGTAGACGACGTTCCTCTTCGACGATTTTATATTTATGTTTATATTGTAAAATCTGACATAAGTGGCCATGGATGATGGGGAATATAAGAACCGAGCGAATGACAGTCGGGGAAAAGGGTCTCGTCCGAAACGTTAATACGCATAGACGTATTCCCAAGTTGTACGACCCCACCGAAATAAAGAGTATTGCCTGAGTCATTATCTCCATGTATTATTATTGAATCCCACTTTGGTGTCAGGAGTGGAATCGGTGAATATAGCGCACCGGAATACCGTAGAAAATTGCGAAAAAATATCGACGCAAAAATAATTTTCTACAACACATGCATTGAAAACTCGTGTTTTTTACCCTCTGAAGCGGGATTAAAGTCATAGTTTCTCGATCAGAGAAAAAAAACAGAGAAACTGTGACTTTTATCCCGTTTCAGAAGCGGAAAAAAAACTCGTTTTCAATTAATATGTTGTAGAAAGTATCATATATACCATGGGAAGGAAGTAGGCGTCTTTGTCTCGCGCGATGTTTCCGAGGGCGCCGAAGGCGCCCTCGACTTACGTCTCGTTCTGTAAACATCGGCGCTCGACGAAAAACGCCTACTTTCTTCCCTTGATGCATAATATACTATTAAAAAGTGGCCATCGCGATGAAGAAAAATAACATGAAACAAAATAAAATTTAAAAGAACAAATTAAAAATTGGGATCTCTATGGCACATTTTTTGTCTAAGCAGCGGAAGGATTCGATCAACAAAGAATTCGAACTTCAACGATTCAACAGGTTTGCTTTCACACAGCGAAGCATATTACAACGACAAAGCTACGTATTTTGTCCTACAGCAATTAATTAAAATCGATATTCAAAAATGAAAATACGCGAATCAATGCTTATCAAAATTCAGGTCTCGATGATCTTTTAGGAATTGGTAGAGGCTCAGCAAAAAATGCATTGCACAGTCTCGGTGGGGACGAACTTCGTGACTACCAGAAACTCAAAACGCCTTGGATGTCAGCTATAGGAACGAGCCTATCTCAAAGTTGTCATCCAACAAATTTTACGCTCGAATCTTGGATAGAGACATTCGAAAAACGTTGAGGCTTGAGAATGTATCGACACTTCAAGCAACTATGAATCAAGGAAGGGAAGTACTCGCAATAAATCTTATCGAGAAACTAAGCGTCACATAGAGTGGGACATCATTCTTCAACGAATCTTCATTGCTCTCTCATGAGTTGGTAAGACGCAGTCTTCCGGAGTGCTGGAACTGTGGAGTGAACGGCCACACTAAAATATTTTGCTCAGCTCGACCAAAAGCTCAATTCTCGTCGATACAAAAGAAAAGTGACAGGTCGTAAAACCGGATCAGTCGATTTGCAGGGGGACGAATTGGCCTGCTGGATAGTTCAGACTTATTCTCATGTATCAATTAGAAACCCAAATAGTCAGGTCTACTTAACCTTGTTGGGAATATTAGAAGGAAAAGCGAGTGAGATGATTCTGGATACTGCATTGGATATTACTATTTCGAATTTAAAAATGATTTGAAATATTAGATATTTTTAAAAAAGTGTGTTAAAATACAGCTCGGAAATCTTTTTCCCAGAGATCAAAGCAGACTTCTGCAGGGGTTCGATTTTTTTCGGAAAAATCGGGTTACGTGAGTTGTTCCAAAATTCAATTCATCAAGAGTTCAATTCAAGTAATATTGAAATAATTACGTCAGTTTGCTCTGTATCTTCTACAAACAGTAATTATAAAGCTTTTCTGGAACATTTCACCGATCTTCTCCGAAATCCTATAAAATTTTTTCATATAAACTGCTTAGCTCCTTGGGACGATTAGACAGAGTAACGTTTTCAGATCAGAGAGCATCAATATCAGGGTATCATCAGGAGAGCATCAATATCAGAGCATCAATATCAGGGAGTGGTAGATTGCTGGGATAACCTTGGAAGGTTATTCGGTGCACACTTAGGACCATGTGGAATAACGCACTAGAAGGGTTAACGTAGAATCCTGTATAGGGATCATTGAATTCCTACTAGGCTTAGTGAAAATTTAATCGTCCCAGATCAAGACTCATTTAGTCAGGGAACGTCTAGAATATCTCTTAAGTAATGGTGATTTTTGTGTAAAATTCACATTATGGAGATAGTTTTAGAGGTTCCCGAAATTGGCTGTCTGACATGCATGAGAAAATCTTCCAGGAAAGACATTGATGACGGATTACTCCGGGATAATAGTTTCAAACAATAGAAAGAATTATCAAATATAGATAAATTACACAATTTCTTCACCGAGAAGAATCACACAACTATAATGATACAAACATAAGAAAATCAAGAAGAAGGAAGATCAAATTCATGCTTTCCCGCGGGACTTGAAGAATGTTAGAAAGAAAAAAAATAACGATCAGATGAACATGGCACAACGCAAGCCAGGAAAAAGTTGTCGGGACGGCAACGCAAGAAGACAGGGAGTAATATGAGATCTGACATGAGTGGCCATGGATGATGGGGGATATAGGAACCGAGCGAATGACAGTCGGAGAAAAGGGTCCGATTCTAAACGTCAATACGCAAAGGCGTATTCCCGAGTTGTACGACCCCACAGAAATGAAGAGTATTGCCTGAGTAATTATCTCCTTGTATTATTATTGAATCCCATAATATTATTTTTTTGTTACTTGTGCAAAGTTATATTTATTCATATTATATTAAATTGATTTGTATTCATATTTATTTATCAATTTTTGATCCATTATTTTTCTAAACCACTATTTTTCAGAATCCTCGTTTTCTCTGTGTTTTTATTCATAACCACCACCAGCTTTCCATTGAATACGATTTTCTCATGCTATATATGTAAAATGTTCGACTCTATGTACATGGCTAAGCACTTCAGGGGACTTTGTCCCAGTGCACATAATAAATATCGCATTTTCTCTCTCTCTCTCTCTCTCTCTCTCGCACTCACGCAAAACCATAATTTAACCCCATCGGTAAAAACATAGTCCTTCACAATGGTATATCGAGGATATAGAACTCCTCATCCTTTATATTTATATTATATAGATAGTATAGCGCAGCCCACTATGTAGAATAGTCTTTTACCTAAAATACTATCCCACATGATGGGATTGGAATTCTCTCTGTGTGAGGTATCTGAATTCAGTAACGGGTGATTTTTCTTTCTACCATTTCCCATTACGACATTTTCTCTTCCAGAATTTACCATTCATACACATACCCTTTTGAATATTCTTCCGCTTATAAACACTTCTCTTCCTAAATATTTCCCCTCCAGACATATTTTTGGGGTATCGCGATTCACAAGGCTTCCACTTGTGTACTGGGTTAAAAAAGTGAGAAAAGTAAGTAATATAGAAACAACAAGGGGGCATAACTACCCCGATCGACACAGTGGCAGAATCTGTCTAAGTTCAGCAGCACAATGGTGACACTGTGCGGTTCAACGGCAGAATGCTGTCATTATGCTGCTTTCTGCGATCGTTTCTGCCCTGTGCCTATCGGGTAGGCAAAAAAATGAGTAGAAATTTCATCAAACATTGAAGAACCATAAACCACAAGTATTAAGTTACGTTTGAAGGAAATCGGTATTTTCAACAAAAGCTTTTATTTTCTAAACTGATAGAAGCAGATGAATGCAATAAGTATAAACAATTGTAGAAAAAAGGTGTTTGGTATTGAATTTGGCGAAGATCGATAAACGGGTTCAGGTTTATAAAATTTTGTATTTTTAAAAAAATTTTGGGGGCTGCTCTAATATTCGTAAATTTCAAGCTTTCGGGTCGAAACGTTTTACACAAATAGACTATAGGATAGTGATGCTTTGTATTACATTTGGCGACAATCGATAAAGGGGTTCAGATTTTATAAATTATGCAGCTGTGAATTTTTCAAAAAATATCTTTAATTCCTTCAGCTTCCACAATTTTCTGTAGATATGGATTCGTTTAATTCACGTGAATAGAGAATCATAAGAAGGTGGCTGGAAATGAATTTAATATGCAGCAATACAAGGCTTCAGAATTAAATGTGGCTAAAAACCCTTAAGAGGTTCAGATTTTACGAAAAAAAAAATTATATGAACAGAGCATCAATAAAAAATCCTTCAAAGTAAAAATTTTCACATTGTATCCTCATTTTTGTCCATCCATTTTAAAGACCTCGTTTATGAATATCTCTTTGTTATAATTTTTGCACATTTACAAAGCTCCCTTTATGAATAGGTTTACTCAATTTTTGCTTCCTAATAAAGGGAACTTTGTATGTGTGCAAAAATTATAACATAGCAATATTTTCATAAACAAGCCCTTGGAAAGGATGGAAAAAAATGAGGAAGCAATTTGCAAATTTCAAATTTGCACGATTTTTATTTCGCTCGTAAAGCTTCTTCTATGGAAAAGCCAAAATAGAAAAAATTCACGTGCTCATAGAGGGATCTATGACGGCAAGATGAATTAATGAGGAAGCATTGTAGGAATTTACTATTTCACACCTTTAAAGTAGTATTGAACATTCCGCTAAAATCTAAAAAAAAGTGAGAAAAGTGAGCAAGTGGAAGCTCTGGAATCATCATATATCGACCAAGCATACACTTTTAGTTATTTCCCACTTTTTTAGTTATTTTGAACCCCATATTAGCTGTCGTGCCATTTTGTATGTCGTGTATGAATGCGTCTGTGGGGGTGGGTGTGTACGTGTGCATGTGCGCACGCGCGCGTGCGTTCGTATTTCGTATGATGCCCGGTGAGGTCCAGGGGCGAAGCCCCGGTAGAGTCCAGGAGTAAAGCTCCAGCAGAGAAGTTCGAGGGCAGAGCCCTCCCCATTACACTAAAACTACTATTTGTAATGAAAAATGCTTTATTGAAAAAATTGGCTTTGAGCCTGCGGGATTTTTTTTTAGTTGTATGTGTATGTGTGTGCGTGTGTATACTGTGTATTAGGGTGTGCGGAAAAAAAAAAAAAAATTTTTTCGGTTGCATCCACCAAAAAAAGGTGAAGTAAGGTAAAAAAAAAGAATCCTAAAACGTGAGGTAAAAAAAAATTATTTCGAACGGCGCATTGCATTTGAATATTTTCCATAAGAATAACACAGGAAAATATTGGGATTTCTGAATGTGGTAGTGCAACTCGTCAGAAAAAAATCACACAAAAATGTCATTAACATATTCTCACGGAGAATCGAATTCCCTACAAAAAAGTTCTTACGAAAAATTAGCTCAGAACAACCGTTCAAGTGGAATATAACGCGAATGAATATAGTGGAAATAACGCTGTCTGAAATTGAATTGATAGAAAAAAAAAATCAAAAGGCTGTAAAAATCGAATTTTTCGCTTTACGAAAAAACTTTTTGGGGGTTTTTTTGTAGAGAATGTTCTGCTCTAACATACTTGCATGAAATTTTTCTCAAAATATTTCTCTAATACAAAAAAAAAAATCAAGTACAACAAGAAATATAAAAGAAACGACGTTCATCATTAATCATTGATCGTGTTAATGAAAAATTACAGGCTGTGCCGATAAGTGTGAAGGCGAAAATGGTCCAAGCTCTGCAATCTCGAGAAAAATCCAAAAATACTTCGAAGCGAGTAATTGTTTAAAGAAATGATTGGGAAATGTTGCTGAAAAAAGATATAAGCGATTTCGTTACTCCAGAATCCTTATTGCTTTTTCAGCAATTCAATTTACCTGATGATTTTTTTAGAGTAAATATTGAATTATGGCCTGAAAACGGGAGTTATTTGAGTTGCTTAGATTTTTTTTTTAATCTAAAAATCGTTAATGACGTAGCCGAACGTGGTGTCGCTTTGATAGAAGCATATAACGGTTCATTAACAAAAAACGAAGAACAGCTATAATATTTATTGGGCATAGTGCAAAATTATCGACAGAAATACCCTAATTGCAACAAACAGACTCTTAAAAAAAGAAACTATGATTATTAAGCATTATAATGTAAAAAAAAACCTATTCTATCTTATTAAACCAAATTCATTGAATAAAGCTTTTCGAAACACGATCAATGATGAAGGTAGTTTCTTTTATATTTCTTGTTATACTTGATTTTTTTTTTTTGTATTAGAGAAATATTTTGAGAACAATTGCATGCAAGTATATTAGAACAGAACATTCTCTACAAAAAATCCCCAAAAAATTTTTCGTAAAGCGAAAAATTCGATTTTAACAGCCTTTTGAATTATTTTTTTTTCTATCAATTCAATTTCAGACAGCGTTATTTCCACTATATTCATTCGCGTTATATTCCACTTGAACGGTTATTCTAAGCTAATTTTTCGTAAGAACTTTTTTTGTAGGGAATTCGATTAATGACATCTTTGTGTGATTTTTTTCTGATGAGTTGCACTACCACATTCAGAAATCCCAATATTTTCCTGTGTTATTCTTATGGAAAATATTCAAATGCAATGAGCCGTTCAAAATAATTTTTTTTTGACCTCACGTTTTAGGATTCTTCTTTTTTACCTTACTTCACCTTTTTTTGGTGGATGCAACCGAAAAAAAAAAATTGTTTTTTTCCGCACACCCTACTGTGGATACACGCGCGCGTATGTATGATTGTGAGTGAGCGCGTGAAGGTGTATTTTCATACCTTAGGATTTTTTTCTCTCGATTTGTTTCATTCCCCTACGATTTTCGCCCACCCCGAGGTTGTGACTACCCTGAAAAATTCCAATCAGGGGCAAATCTTCCTGATATCAAGTTTGTCTTATATTTCCCGAGTTGTTTTTTTTTTTTATATGAGAAAATATATTGGAGGTCGTTAATGTTGAAACATTTAGATAATTTTCGGATTGGTTATATACGTTTATGACGATGCATAAAACAAAACTACCATCGCCACATAGATCGTTATCCGATTCGCTTATTGGATATGTAACATATCCAATACGTGCATTACGTGTGCACCATTTATGTGACATTTATACTATTTGAATTGAAAGCCAAGCCGAAAATGGTCTTGTAGCATAGTGAGCGCTACACCTAAGTAGAGACATTATATGACAATGAATCAAATCGTTTGCTAGGGAAATTTGCAGAGGGAAAAGTGTCTGCAAGGGAAAAAAGCATACGGTTAAATGTCTATGGCTCACACTATTCCAGATGGTGTAACCGTCGACGAGGCTCATCGGAGCTCGTCGCGACATCTATCGATTAATATACATATTCTCCGTCATTTATCGACACTCCGGCGAGGCCTCGCCGGCCGGCGGCTGTTACGTGCCCCCCCCCCCCCCCCCCCCCACGACGTGACCCGATAGATCAGCCATAATTGCTCGTCCCAGTCAGCTTCAACTTCAAGCTGACTGGGACGAGCCTCGAAGTCGTCTCGGCGAGTGGACGTATTGTCTTTCGATAATCCCCGTGTGGGCCACGGTTTCTTGTATATAGTAATATTGTCGTCGTTTCTGCAAACCCCTTCGTTTAATTGAACCATTCACCGAGACACGTGAGAGTGCCATTCTCTATAAAGTATTGTGATTTTATTGATATTATACCGAATTGTAAAATACTCGTATCTCGCGCTATGCGTATCGACGCTCTCGTTGTGGCCTTCTTCGAATATCTTCCAGCACCCGTGCGCGACTGGGCCGTCGCGTCATACGACAATTCTTTCGATCAAACCCACGTTTGGGCTCGTCGACGCATTTATTTGCACTCCTGCGGGAGCATAAGCATCACCGTTCATCACGCTGAGGCGTCATACATATTCAAGCGAGATTTCTCCCTGGCCGAGGATCCACACAACTAGCAACGCGACTAAGGTTCTTCGATATCAAGAGAGAAAGAGAGCGACGACGGGACATAGACTCTAAAAGAGACGACGCCGCTATCTTGATCGACGACTCAGCGTGCACCTCGAGTCCCCAGCAATGGACAGCTAAGTCCCCCGCTCATGTACTTTCTGTCGTGCAGGCAATGTGACCTTTTACCGTGAATATCACGAAAATCACATGTCAAAGACATTACGTTTCGTATTTATATAAATTACTTACAATTTCATTGTGCGGACCCTCGTGGAGTTCATGGTATCTTTTCTCCTTCGCGCACGAGCGACTCTAAATTCATTTTATTCTCGTAAAAATTATTATTCGTCTGCGGACACCTTTCATAAGGTGGGATTGCGATCCTCGTTGATGAATCGACATCGTTCTTATTTTAATTTCTTGGTATCGTTTATTGTGTCCGATTTTTCGGTTTTAATTGTAGTTATTTTAAGCTCGTTACTTGTAACGAGAAATCGTTTGAAGGTCGAATTATGATCGAGGCGTGACTAACTCGATCCCGATAAATTCTTCGAAGAATTCGCGTGTATTATACAAGCTGAGGCCAAAGAAGATCGAAATTATTATTATTATATCGAAATTTATGCCGACTTGGAAATACGAATAATGTTCACCCAGCGCCCGAGCTAAAATTCCCCTCGGTGTTTGAAACTCCGCGGACAAAATCATCCAATGCCGTAGTATCTGTATGGCAAGGTACGCTCGGTGTACTGTAAGATATACGTGGATATAATAACAGTAAGGTACAGGAACTTGGACTGCAGAAGTTATTTAATAGCAATGGCGATTTTGCTTTGAATGTGCGAATGCTTATTGCCTTGGCGTTTGTGCCGCAAAAGCTAGTGCATTCTGTCTTTGAGGAGCTTGTGGAGTCTGAGTTTTACGTAGAAAATATCGATTTCTTAACACCGCTTCTCGATTATTTTGCACCTACCTGGGTGGGAGTATTTCGTCAGAACAAGCGGTGACGCGGACCAACATTCGAGATAGGATTATGGAATTATTATCAGTCCGTGACAGATGGTACTGCTTTAACGAATAATGCGGTAAAAAGGTGGCATAATGCGTTTAATGGAAAGACTCAGGCATCTCATTTGACAATATGGAAATTCATTGAGTTATTGAAATGATGATCGAGCAAGGTGACGCTGGTGCCGTAGCTGCTCCAAGAAAACGAAAGTATCCCGATCTCCATGAACGCATGAAAACTGTTGTGGCGGATTTCAATGAAACAAATATTATCGGTTACCTGAAGAAAATCGCGCAAAATTTGTTATTGTAGATATCAGAGCAGATATCGAGATTTAATTTTGCTCATTCTTGATTCTGTGTGCATCGTTCTATCGATATTTCTGTGTGTGTGTTCACGTTCTCTATATAATGTTTATGTTTATTATTTCTATTATAAGTTATTGCCATATTGTATAATATATTATTCATGATAGTGTAGGTCTTTTTTTTGTATTTATCGTGACCACAACTCCTGTAGCAAGTATGTTTATGTTCATTATTTATATTATAAACTATTGCCATATATATTATTGCCAATAATATATTGTTGATAGCAGTATCAAATCTTTGTTTTATATTTATCGTGTATTTATTGTTACCGCATCTCCTGTAGACGGTATAAAGTATGTTGTCTAGGGTTAAGATTCTTGGTGGGGATATTGTCGGGGGGGATTTAACCCAGGGGCCATTTGGACCGAGGAGATTTGGAAAGGGATATTTTCCGGGGGAGATTTGTCCGGGAAATTATTTATGGAGAGAATTATTCTAGGGAGAATTGGTCCTAGAACCAGCTGGGGTATATAATATAAATCTCTTTATACTATATAAAAATTCCGCCGCCACCGACTATGGGAATCAAGAATTTAAGCCAACCCCAACCAAGACCAGATCAACCCAGCCCCGACCAACCTAACCTAAAAATGTATGGGTTAATGCGAGGGCGCGTAGCGCGCGAGCCATGGGTACCCATAGTATTTCTTCCTATAGTAGTAGTAAGTTTTACTTGCATAGCCTTTTCGGCTTTTTACAACACTTTCATACACCCTATCACTCTTACACTGGGCCCACTATTTTAGTTTTTCTGTTCATTTACGGAACTATTTTTCTCCCTCGATTTTTGCAACCTCATTGCTATTGGCCCAGTGTATTTGTGAGAACCTACAATTTAAGGTGGGTTTCGAACCACCGAGCTCGCAAAAAAAGCATCTGGAAAAATCCATTGGTGCCGGCCGCGGGATCGAACCCTGGCCACCTGCATGGCAGTCCAGAGTCGGACCAACTGGGCCACTGGTCGCTCTTATATTTCTTCCTATATATATATATATATATATATATATATGGGACATTCCACGTCAACTCAGCCACCCCGTTTTTTTTATTGTCTCGAAAAAATTATTCAGTATGGGCATTTCAAAGGACAATATATCCATGACATTTTACCAAAATTTCATCCCCCCACTATTGTTGGTTCTCGAGATAATGATTAATGAAGTCTCAATTTTGTAAAAATCATAACTTCGTAACTACTGATCGGATTTAAACGATTAAATAAAGAATCTTTTTTATTTTTTTGCTCTTTTCGAAAAAAAATGTCATCATCGGATAAAAGCTCATTAGACAGTTTTCGGGGTAAATTAACAAAAAACAATTTTTCCCTCTTCACTGATGCCTTCTTCCATTTTGAAAAAATCCTGCGGAGTTGTGTATTGCCTCCCTCTATCATAAAAAAAATACTGAGTAGAATTCCGATTGGCCCTTTCGTGGAAAAAAAAACAATCGAAAAGTTTCCCCGAAAACTGTCTAATGAACTTTTCTCCAATGACGGCATATTTTTTTTCAAAAAGGGCAAAAAAAATAAAAAAGATTCGTTTTTCAATCGTGAAAATCCGATCAGCCGTTACGAAGTTATGATTTTTACAAAATTGAGAATTTATTAATCATTATATCGAGAACCAACAATAGTGGGGGGATGAAATTTTGGTAAAATTTCATGGATATATTGTACTTTGAAATGCCCATACTGAATAATTTTTTCGAGACAATAAAAAAAACGGGGTGGCTGAGTTGACGTGGCTGCGTTGACGTGTCGTATTCCACGTTAACTCATCACCCCGTCAACCACCCCGTTTTTTTTTGTCTCGAAAAAATTATTCAGTATAGGCATTTCAAAGTACAATATATCCATGACATTTTACCAAAATTTCATCCCCCCACTATTGTTGGTTCTCGATATAATGATTAATAAATTCTCAATTTTGTAAAAATCATAACTTCATAACGGCTGATCGGATTTTCACGATTAAAAAACGAATCTTTTTTATTTTTTTTGCCCTTTTTGAAAAAAAATATGCCGTCATTGGAGAAAAGTTCATTAGACAGTTTTCGGGGAAATTTTTCGATTGTTTTTTTTTCCACGAAAGGGCCAATCGGAATTCTACTCAGTATTTTTTTTTATGATAGAGGGAGGCAATACACAACTTCGCAGGATTTTTTCAAAATGGAAGAAGGCATCAGTGAAGAGGGAAAAATTGTTTTTTGTTAATTTACCCCGAAAACTGTCTAATGAGCTTTTATCCGATGATGACATATTTTTTTTTCGAAAAGGGCAAAAAAAATAAAAAAGATTCTTTTTTTAATCGTTTAAATCCGATCAGTAGTTACGAAGTTATGATTTTTACAAAATTGAGACTTCATTAATCATTATCTCGAGAACCAACAATAGTGGGGGGATGAAATTTTGGTAAAATGTCATGGATATATTGTTCTTTGAAATGCCCATACTGAATAATTTTTTCGAGACAATAAAAAAAACGGGGTGGCTGAGTTGACGTGGAATGCGACATATATAGAAAGACGATGATACCGCTGCCGTATCAGTAAATGACCGCAAATGCACCCCTGCGATTGCAGTCATTTTCGGTTATACGGGGGAGGGAAGGGGGTAAGGTTGGGTCAGGTTGGGGAGATGGCTCACGCAGCGGGGCAGAGCCCCCTAGTATATACATATATACTAGGACCATAACCATAACCATGATAATAACCCATGATAATAACCCACTGGAGTTGGGTTAGGTTGGGTTAAGTCGGTTCTCGTTCACGGCGGCGACATATTTAGATAATAGAGATATACTCGGGGGGGCTTCGCGCGCCAACCCCCTGTCGAGAACGTGCATATTGGGAGCGACAACGGCTTGGGCACTACGCGCCCTCGCACCAAACCCAACCCAGCCCCTAAATGGTTGAAAATGCATTTCTGATTTGCGTTATTTCTCAACTCTTGTACACGGCAGCAGCGGTGGCGGCGAAATAATTGTACACATACATATGGGGCATTCCAGGTCAATTCGACAAGGGTCTGACCCTCACCCTCTCCAATCTGAGTCTTAATGACCGGAGGTGTTTCGTTAGCCTAAAATAACATCTCCAAATTTTTCTCAGATTTGTACCAACCCCCCTGACGCCCCCCCCCCCCCCCCCCCCGAACCCTTAAGTGATGATATTTTCGAAAACGGTCAATCGGACATTTTTGAAAATTATGAAAAAAAATTACATAAATTCTGTGGCCAAAAAGAAAAATATCCCAACCAAAATCGAAGTGGGCAGGCAAAACGGTAATTTTTTATCAATTTCTTTACCAAATAATTTTTTTTTTTTTAGTAATTTTGACTTTTTTCGCATTTTTCAGGATTCAATATATTTTCCTAAATGCAACACCATCGGGAGAGTAATGTAAATTTAGGAAAATGTTTTGGAATGATTTTTACAAATGAATAAATACTTTTGCATTTTATGATCTGAGAATTTTATGATTTGAGATACCACGAAGTTTAGGTTAGAACTAAGGCGAAACACGCGTTAATAGTACCAATATTGTCCATTAGAGCGCAGGTGGCAAGTTCTCGCGGGTGCGCGCTCGCGCAAACGGTGAGAATCCCTTGGAACGCCGTTGTCAGCTCATGATCCATGGGATCGTTCTCACTCACCCAATCACAGCGTGCAAGCGTGGCACCGCACTCGCTACACCAATGGGCGCTTGCCAACGTGGCCACTGGCGCTCGCAACAGCGACACTAGCGCCTCCCTCATACGCGGCAATATTTAAATAATACTACAGCTCTCAACAGAATGTTAATTACTTTCTAGATGGTTGTTGTATTAGGAATGGTGTACAGAACTCTCAAAATTGAGAAATAATCAAAATAAGTGAAAAAAAAAAATTAATGGGTTAAAAAATTGATGAAAAATTACCGTTTTGCCTGCCCACTTTGATTTTGGTTAGGATATTTTTCTTTTTGGCTACAGAATTTATGCAATTTTTTTCATAATTTTCAAAAATGTCTGATTGACCGTTAGTAGTATATGGACCACTCTGGCGACCCCCACTCCTATCCCCACTCCTATCCCCTCCACTTTCCCCCCGCGTCGGAGCCTCTTTCCGAGCGTAATGAGGTTTGTGGTGGGGAGAGGTGGTGGGGGGAAAGAGTTCTGAGGGTTCGCCAGAGTGGTCCGATTATTATCATTATTCAAATAATAATAATCCATACTTTTTTCTCTTTTTTATTTATTAATAAATATGAAAAACTTACGTGACTGTTGGGGAGATCCTTACGCCGCTCCGACGACGCCCACAGCCGGTGCACTGAGGGGCACACACACACACGCACACACACACACACACACACACACACACACACACACACACACACACACACACACACACACACACACACACACACACACACACACACACACACACACACACACACACACGAGCGCGCGCACAAGTGGACTCGCTACGCATCACCGCCTTCTTCGAACCCTTCATCGTGGTACCCCCGATCGTAGGGTATGTCGCCACCGAGGACATCTATCAAAATGCCCCCTACATCCCTACGATCAGGGCACCGCAGGCGTATACACGGTATATCATGACTATGGTACGCCATGCGAGCCACCATGATGGGTTCGTTGAGGCACAGGTCTTCTAAAAGGGCCGTGATACCATCGTCGTCCACGCCAGCCAGGCCCATCAATCGACATACCACACACTGGGGCGGTAGCATGGCGAACAACGGTTCCGGCTCGTATAGATCCGCGGGCTCGAAATATTCGGTGTGCCCCTCGTCGATGAGGCGTACCTCCGTGAATCCGGCGTCGTCGGAATAAACTATCTCCCCACGTAATATGGTCATACCGCACCGCGCGACGCACGAAGCTCCCGCCAGCATATCGTCGATCGTCATAACGGTGCCTTTTTGTTGTGCGATATAAAAATCGCACAACCATTGGGCCAACTGTTCATACGCATCCACCATTTCAGCGGTGCGTATGACTACAAACTGAGCACTAAGTACCCCGATCACTCGACACCAAAATGCACCCAACGGAACATCGTCTTTGTATTGGGGATACATTTCTTTTTTTTTTTTTTTTTTAATTTGAAATTTGGAATAAAATTTCTCGCTCGCGAACTGAGTTCTTTGCCTGCTCAATAACGACTGAAGTCTACGTGCTATAATATACAGCAGCAGAGAAGATGCTGTGACGATATTGAAGGTGCGTTCTTCAAGAAATGCATGGTCCGCAAAAATGCACGTGGTCCGTGTAAATGAGCCCCTTTGTAATTAATATAAGAGTAAACGGAGCCCTGAGATACGACTGTCTGTTTAGCCTATAGAGCATCTTTTTTATTTCGCGTCTTTCGCGAGCACCGTAGTTCAGCATATATATATATATATATATACATATACAGCCCTTTCTTTCGAAGAGCAGCATATGCATAAGAATAATATTTTATAAAAAATTTGCAAGCCAAATCCATAAGTCCTATTCTTTGGAATAGAGGATGCCAGCTAGTTTGCGCACGCCAAGGTTCACTCTGTTTTGACGAAAACCGAGTATCAATATCACAATGATTCATGAAAATGATATAAGACCTATTAGAGGTATGTAAGAAAATTTGATCGGACTTGAAGAAAAAAATATTGAAGAGAGAGATATGAGCTCGAGGGTCAGCAAAGAGGTACGGCTGAGATCACGAGCATAGTTATCGAGCTCTCCTCTTTGTGCGAATATTCGCTTACTCTGTCTCTCTTTCTCTCTCTCTTTTTCTGATGCATATCTTTTTCCATGCCTCGAATCTTTCTATCGCAGCAATAGCGGGCTTTTTTATTATATTTTTCGATGTACACCGAGTATTCGGGTATAACACTACGAGATTTCTCGATTTCTCGAGGTGCGTGAAACGCACCATCAGCGGAGCATCAGCAGACTGCATGCCTTCTTTGCTCATTGCTGCGAATCTCTCCTTATTCTTCATTTAATGTGTTTTCGTACTTCATGCTCTTTATAGTAATATAATTTTAATATATTTAGGCCTCGAGACCCATTAAGACTTATTAAAATTATTAAGACCACCCACTTATTTCTCGTTTGTAAAAGTATATTTTTTGAAAAATAATATCAAGTTTTAAAATGCATATCAAAGCTAAGCGATCTCCACTTCGTTGCGCTTTTCGAAGAAGTCGCTGTTTAAAAAATTTGATCAGAGTCTCGCTATATCATGTTACATTGAAACAATAAGAGCATTTGGAATGCTTATATACATATGTGGCGAGATCTTGAAATCTTGATATCTTAATATCTTGATATCTTGATACCTCATCATGCATATTTTTGTGTTGCAAGGGGGCATCGATTTTTGATGGCGCTGCAATTTAAGTAAATGAGTAAACTCGCTCAGAAGGCTAGCGCAAAAAAATTTGATCAGTCTCGCTATATAATGTTACATTGAAACAATAAGAGCATTTGGAATGCTTATATACATATGTGGCGAGATCTTGAAATCTTGATATCTTGATACCTCATCATGCATATTTTTGTGTCGCAAGGGGCATCGATTTTTTATGGCGCTGCAATTTAAGTAAATGAGTAAACTCGCTCAGAAGGCTAGCGCTAAAAAATTTGATCAGAGTCTCGCTATATAATGTTACATTAACACAATAAGAGCATTTGGAATGCTTATATACATATGTGGTGAGATCTTGATATCTTGATATCTTGATACCTCATCATGCATGTTTTTGTGCCGCAAGGGGCATCGATTTTTGATGGCGCTGCAATTTAAGTAAA
The DNA here is from genome assembly GCA_963564615.1 of Rhorus exstirpatorius. Lineage (NCBI taxonomy): Eukaryota > Metazoa > Arthropoda > Insecta > Hymenoptera > Ichneumonidae > Rhorus > Rhorus exstirpatorius. Next base: position 27,665,607 of record OY751313.1, read on the forward strand.
TGAGTAAATTCGCTCAGAAGGCTAGCGCTAGCCCTAAGTATTTATATGGAAAGAACAAGATGCACTGTTAATCAGTCTCAAGCCAGCAGGGTATTACCACGTATCGTTATCAATCATGGCAGATCGAGCACTTCGCGAGTGTATATTAAATCTTTTGCGTTTGGCCATATTACATAGTTCTCAGCTTCGTCGTCGGTGTAACGAGCAATGGTGCAACGAATTAAATCGATTATCGGGCGATAGACTTATAAGACGCCTAAAATATATTGTATGGTGGGCGCCCTTGCGAATCATAGCGGCAGCCTACAGCAGAGGCATACTAAATGGTCAACAAGTGCTAGCGTGTGTGTTTGAAGAGCTGCAGCGTCGAGGATTGGAAAACGCGCCATGTGTCCGCGGTATTGTCGATGAAATCACAAGTAAGTTCTGTTCTATCATAAAAAATAATCATGTATATTTGTAATACTTAAACTGTATTGAAAAAATTTTTCACGACGCCATTATTACGCCAGCACGTATTGAAATTTTTTTCACGATGCCATTATTACGCTAGCACGGCAAGCCTTATTTATCGAGCTCTTCTCTTTGTGCCATGCTTCGCGTGGTCCCGAGCTCTCTCTCTGTCTCTCTCTCTCTCTCTCTCTCTCTCTCTCTCTCTCTCTCTCTCTCTCTCTCTCTCTCTCTCTACCTCTCGCTGGCTCTCTTTCATAAAAGCGATACAGAGCTTCTGTTATCGTTAGAAAATTTTACGAATTTCAACGCGAAATATTCAAAAAGTATTCTTATTGATCAATTTCCTCTTTCTCTCTCTCTCTCTCTCTCTTTCGTTAAAGCGGTATGGATCTTAAAGCGTATTGAAAAAATATTTTCACGGCTGTTATTTCGATAGTATGGTCAAAACCTATTTATCGAGCTCTACTCTTTGTGCCATGCTTCGCGTGGTTCCGCATTCTTTGCAATTCTCTCACTCTCTCGCTCTTTTTTCATGAGCACGATGCAGAGCACCTGTTTGCGTAAGCAGAGATAATCGTTATTTATCGAGCTCTACTCTTTGTGCTATGCTTCGCGTGGTTCCGCGCTCTCTACCTCTCGCTGTCTCTCTCTCTTTCATTAAAGGGGTACAGAGCGCCTGTTATCTTTAGAAAATTTTACGAATTTCAACGCGAAATATTCAAAAAGTATTCTTATTGATCGATTTCCTCTTTCTCTCTCTCTCTCTCTCTCTCTCTTTCGTTAAAGCGGTATGGATCTTAAAGCGTATTGAAAAAATATTTTCGCGGCTGTTATTTCGATAGTATGGTCAAACCCTATTTATCGAGCTCTACTCTTTGTGCCATGCTTCGCGTGGTTCCGCATTCTTTGCAATTCTCTCACTCTCTCGCTCTTTTTTCATGAGCACGATGCAGAGCACCTGTTTGCGTAAGCAGAGATAATCGTTATTTATCGAGCACTACTCTTTGTGCTATGCTTCGCGTGGTTCCGCGCTCTCTACCTCTCGCTGTCCCTCTCTCTCTTTCATTAAAGTGGTACAGAGCGCCTGTTATCGTTAGAAAAAATATTTTACGAATTTCAATATGATATATTTAAAAAATGTATTCTTATTCACCAATCTCCTCTTTTTCTCTCTCCTTACATTATTATCGTAAGAAAAACATTTATATGAAATTTTAACACGGTTCGTTTACTGGAAAAATTATGAGTTGAAAGCACTACTTCTATTAAAAGAGGGATATTATTTTTAATGGTTGTGCACCTAATATAGTATATCGACAGCTCTTGGATGCATCGCCGAATGAAGAAGCAGCTCTTATAGAAGGGGCTTGTGCTGTGGAATTAGCATGCCAGCAGAGGAGCACAACGAGTCAGCACCTGTCATGCACCGAGCTGAATGATGAGCGACCTACGAGTACGGTTTCAAGTATCGAGCATCCTTCGGACATATTTTCTAATTCGTCGATTTTCGAACGTAAGTTGAAATTAAGGTGCAAAAAAAAATTTTTTTAATTAAAAATTGGTGTGGCGTTAATTTTAAATTATAAGTTTATCCAGAGGGCATAGATAGGGAGAGGGTAACAGACGCTGCTGTACCAGGCCCATCAGGCCTATGCCATTCTGGACGACGAGCAACCCCAACCTCTGACCCTGATGATGTTTTTGACCATCCCAAAAATCAGCTGTGGGAATATCGGATCGAGAACGAGAGAGACGAGGAAATAGCATTTCAAAGAGCTGACGATTGGCTTCAAATGATCGTGACTGATGACGAATCTGGTAAATAATTTTTCTTACACATGAAAAAATTAATTAAGTATGAAAGTAAGTGGGTCCTTTTGTAACAGGGTATTCGTCAGCATCTTTGTTTGAGTGGTGATATCGGTCTATTTAAGCAGTACTATGATGCGCGAGAGGTACAAATAATGATAAAATTTAATAATTTCATATTAATCAGCTCTAGAATCTAATACATGTCTCTTTTTCCAGAGTTGCAAAGTGGGTCAGGCAGGCAGCGTACTGCAGCAAGGAGCGAGCCGCTCCATGAAATACACCCGCCGGGAAAGCATTTTGAGATCATCGGTGATTACACGAGGTACTTCAAGCGCTTCAAAATACGGGGGCGTGAAACGTCGTTGCGAATTCGTCAACCAGTCTCTGGAGTTAGCGTGGTGGACTGGCACAACGGTGCGTTTCGTGATCTGTTAACACACATCATGAGCTCCTGCGAGGGCAGCGATTATGTAGGCGTTTCGTTTACAGCGAATAGTTTGCCGCACGGGCCCGTGTGGTTATCTTTCCGACCGGCCCGCGATTATGTATTCGAAGATATTTGGAAATTGATAAGCAGCGTGGCACAAAGTGCATCATCTTTGAACATTGATGACTCGTGCACGATAAAAATGTGCGCTGTCAAGGGGGTTGAAGGGCGCGGTCGGAAAGGTCTCACACACGAAGCTGTCGCAAAACAATCTATTCTTTCGATCCGAAACACCGACAATCCGTGTTTACCGCGTTCGCTGGTAGCAGCCCGAGCATACGCAGAACGAGGACAAATACGGGCCTTCATAATAAATGGCAACGTATGAGACAAATTAACGGGTCCGTACAAAAACAGGCAGCGCTCGAACTTACAAGAGAAGCAGATGTCCACGTACCTGCAGAGGGCTGTGGTGTATACGAAATTGCGCGCTATCAGAATTATTTGGCACGAGACGGCTTAGCAATTGTCGTTTACGAATTTTTAACTTTGGGTCGCGGGGAGGAGCCTCTATTTGACGGAAGACAGGGTGTTCTGAACAGCATAGGCACAATTCAGCACACCCTGTATATATTGTATTACGAACGTTTACATCATTTCGAGCCTATTCTCAATCTCAGAGCAGCTGTCGGTAGTAGAGATTTTTGTTCCTCGTGTAATATGGCTTATCGTCGACTCGGTCATAGATGTTTAAAGAAAAAATGTCCTCGATGCTGGGGGCTACAGGCGTGCAATACGCGCTCGCGCGATATAATCAGATGTGAGGCGTGCAATCGCGATTTTTTTGGAGAGGACTGCTTTTAGAGACATAAGGTACCGATCGTGACCATGAGGCGTAGAAAGCCTTGCGTTTGTGAAGCTCTGAAACGATGCCGGAACTGCTTTCGAGCAATAAGGCCTTTGGAGAAATCAGAGAAGCATAAATGCGGAGTAGGGTACTGCAAAACGTGCAAATCCGATCAACCGAATAACCATTTGTGTTTCATGAAACCGATTCGTAGTACTCCAGACTTGAAAAAAATACTATTCATTTTTTATGATTTTGAAACACAGCAGAGCACACCTGTGAAGGGTGATGCGACTACTCTTGTACACGAACCAAATCTTTGCGTGGCACAGCGCGTTTGCGCGTTTTGCTGCGTTAACGACTTTATAACCGAACCGTGCGAGCATTGCGGGGAACACGAATTTGTGTTTAGTCACAGCCCCGTAGCCCAGCTTGTCGAACTAGCCATGCAGCCGCTCGAAGGTTTTTCGCGTACCATCTGTATCGCTCATAATGCAGGGGGTTTTGACGCTCAATTCATCCTGCGTTATTTCATCGAAGAGAAAAAAACTCAGCTCCCCACACTAATCATGAACGGTACGAAAATTATTACGATGCGCATCGGAAAGCTCGTATTTCTCGATAGTCTGAATTACTTTCACATGCCTCTGAGTGGTTTACCGAAAGCCTTTGGGCTTACCGGTGCTATCGTTAAAGGTACTTTTCCGCACTTGTTTAACCGACCGGAAAATCAAAATTACGTAGGCGAATTACCGCCTCTCGAGCATTATTCTCCGGACACGATGCGCGCCGGAAATATCTCGATTGGTATCGCGAAACAAAAGACAACAATTACGTATTCATTTTTTCGGAAGAGCTTATTAGCTATTGTAAGACAGATGTCACGATTTTACGACGTGCGTGTATGGCTTTTCGGAATATGTTCATTATCAGAGGTCGCGTCTGCCCGTTTGATGAAAGTACAACAATAGCATCAGCCTGCTTCAGAGTTTTTCGAAAAAATTTCTTGAAAGATAACTCAATAGGCATTATACCCACGGGGGGATAAAGATGGGCGCAAAATCAATCGAAAAAAGCGGTTTCATGGCTATCGTGGATAGAGAACTCGCTGGGTGTTCATATTATTCATGCGGGCCGATCACGCGAATTCAGAATACCTCAAAATCTCTTGGTAGACGGGTACTACGAGACTCCTAACGGGGCGCATGTATTGCAGTTTCACGGTTGCTATTGGCACGGTTGCCCACGTTGCTATCCCACAAACAGAGACAGTCGACAAAGCGACGGAATATCCATGCACGAACGTTTCGAGAGAACTACTGCTGTAACTGAGAGGATTCGAACGGGAGGGTATTTGCTCACGGAAATTTGGGAGTGTGAATATGACCGCTTATTAAATTCGACAGCCGAGATGAGGACTTTCCTGCAAGATAATCCTTTAGCTACAGCAGAACCTCTCAATCCGCGTGATGCTTTTTTCGGCGGACGGACAGAAAACATGGTTACGCTCTATGACGTTGACGCTACGGAAAAAATACGTTACGTAGACGTTTGCTCTTTGTACCCGTATGTTTGTAAATTCGGTCAATACCCCGTGGGCCATCCGAAAGTATACGTGGGTAACGAGTGCATGGAATTGACAGGTCCTGATAACATCGATCTAACTCTCGTTGAGGGTCTCGTAAAATGCACCGTATTGCCGCCTCGTAATCTTAACCATCCTGTATTACCAGTGCGTATGCATAACCACTTATTATTTGCTCTATGCCGAAGCTGTTGTGAGACTATGAATCAGGATGTATGCACACATGAAGACCCTGTAGAGCGCGTGTTCAAGGGTACATGGGTTGTCGACGAGTTGCGAAAAGCCGTGTCATGCGGGTACAGAGTGATAGACGTGACTGAAATCTGGCAATATGAAACGACACAATTCAATCGCGATACACAGACAGGGGGCCACTTTGTCGAATACATTAACACGTTTTTAAAAATCAAACAAGAAGCCAGTGGGTGGCCCGACAATTGCTCCGAAGATAACGCTGCGCAAGACCTCTATATAGCCGATTTTGAACGATCGGAAGGAATCAAGCTAAATCGCGACTCCATAGCTAAAAATCCGGGGCTGCGATCTGTCGCAAAGCTATGCCTCAACTCATTTTGGGGGAAGTTTGGGCAGCGGGAAAATCTACCGCAGACAGAAATAGTTTCGACGCGTAAAAAGCTTATGGAACTATTGACTGGCCCTGAGTACGGAATCACGGGGATTTTAACCGTAAATAAGGACATATTGTATGTAAGCTACACGAAAATCAGTGACGCTGTTATACCATCCAGCATAGCGAACGCCGTAGTAGCAGCATACACCACAGCCCAGGCCCGCCTGAAACTTTATAGTTACCTAGAGCGTCTGGGTCATCGTGCTTTGTACTGCGATACCGATTCCGTAATTTACGTATCGCACGAAGAAAAAGACGAGTACGAGCCTCCAACGGGACAGCTCTTAGGGGATCTCACAGATGAGCTGAGCTCTTATGGGGAAGGTAGTTATATTAGAAGTTTTATTTCAGGCGGACCAAAATTTTATTCTTTTATCGTATGCACTCCCAATGGAGAGGAAAAAGAAGTATGTAAAGTAAAAGGGATAACGCTTAATTTTGCGAACAAGGGATTAATTAATTATAACTCAGTGCGCTCCTTTATAACCGGTGAGAGAGACGAGCCTGTTGTGCTAAAGTATGACGCTATACGGCGCACGGCGTTTCATCAGGTCGTCACACGTCCTGAAACCAAATCATGCAAACCATCGAGCGTCAAACGGAGACGAGATGGCGAATATGGCACTCTTCCTTACGGTTATAAAGAATAATGTATATAGATATAGACCTCGCACTACTTTGTAAATAATGTATATAAATAAAACTTCATGTTCTTACGTATATTCGTCTTTTCGAACCCTATATATGTTTAAGCTAATACGAAGATTGTGCTGATTCGCAAAAATGGATGTGCGGTGGAAACATCCTTGGACGGCGATGGTTTGCGGGCCCACGGGCTGCGGTAAAACATACTTTGTGAAAAAGTTTTTGAAATTCATTTCGCATTTGAATAGTGAACCGTTTCAACGAATTATTTTCTATTATTCCGAGTGGCAACAAGCGTATATGGAGTAAGGTTCTTCGATAAAGTTTCGCGAAGGTTTGCCGCAATCCTCGGATTATGCAAACGATCCGCGTGCATAACTTATAATTATTGACGATTCGATGCGCGAGGCATCGAACAATAGCGTTCATCTCAAAATGCTTTCCCGGCGGGTGTATTTCATGGAGCGGCTCGCTCTTTGCTGCAGTACGTTGCCTGCCTGACCCACTTTGCAACTCTGGAAAAAGAGGCATGTATTAGATTCTAAAGCTGATTAATATGAAATTATTAAATTTTATCAATATTTGTACCTCTCGCGCATCATAGTACTGCTTAAATAGACCGATATCACCACTCAAATAAAGATGCTGACGAATACCCTGTTACAAAACGACCCACTTACTTACATACTTAATTAAATTTTTCATGTGTAAGAAAAATTATTTACCAGAGTCGTCATCAGTCACGAGCATTTGAAGAATACATTTTTTAAATATATCATATTGAAATTCGTAAAATATTTTTTCTAACGATAACAGGCGCTCTGTACCCCTTTAATGAAAGAGAGAGAGACAGCGAGAGGTGGAGAGCGCGGAACCACGCGAAGCATAGCACAAAGAGTAGAGCTCGATAAATAACGATTATCTCTGCTTACGCAAACAGGTGCTCTGCATCGTGCTCATGAAAAAGAGCGAGAGAGTGAGAGAATGGCAAAGAATGCGGAACCACGCGAAGCATGGCACAAAGAATAGAGCTCGATAAATAGGGTTTGACCATACTATCGTAATAACAGCCGTGAAAATATTTTTTCAATACGCTTTAAGATCCATACCGCTTTAACGAGAGAGAGAGAGAGAAAGAGGAAATTGATCAATAAGAATACTTTTTGAATATTTCGCGTTGAAATTCGTAAAAATTTTCTAACGATAACAGAAGCTCTGTATCGCTTTCATGAAAGAGAGCCAGCGAGAGGTAGAGAGAGAGAGAGAGAGAGAGAGACAAGGAGCGGTAGAGAGCTCGGGACCACGCGAAGCATGGCACAAAGAGAAGAGCTCGATAAATAAGGCTTGCCCGTGCTAGCGTAATAATGGCATCGTGAAAAAAATTTCAATACGTGCTGGCGTAATAATGGCGTCGTGAAAAATTTTTTCAATACAGTTTAAGTATTACAAATATACATGATTATTTTTTATGATAGAATAGAACTTACTTGTGATTTCATCGACAATACCGCGGACACATGGCGCGTTTTCCAATCCTCGACGCTGCAGCTCTTCAAACACACACGCTAGCACTTGTTGACCATTTAGTATGCCTCTGTTGTAGGCTGCCGCTATGATTCGCAAGGGCGCCCACCATACAATATATTTTAGGCGTCTTATAAGTCTATCGCCCGATAATCGATTTAATTCGTTGCACCATTGCTCGTTACACCGACGACCAAGCTGAGAACTATGTAATATGGCCAAACGCAAAAGATTGAATATACACTCGCGATGTGCTCGATCTACCATGTTTGATAACGATACGTGATAATACCCTGCTGGATTGAGACTGATTAACATTGCATCTTGTTCTTTCCATATAAATACTTAGCGCTAGCGCTAGCCTTCTGAGCGAATTTACTCATTTACTTAAATTGCAGCGCCATCAAAAATCGATGCCCCTTACGGCACAAAAACATGCATGATGAGGTATCAAGATATCAAGATATCAAGATATCAAGATCTCACCACATACGTATATAAGCATTCCAAATGCTCTTATTGTTTCAATGTAACATTATATAGCGAGACTCTGATCAAATTTTTTAGCGCTAGCCTTCTGAGCGAGTTTACTCATTTACTTAAATTGCAGCGCCATCGAAAATCGATGCCCCTTGTGGCACAAAGACATGCATGATGAGGTATCAAGATATCAAGATATCAAGATTTCAAGATCTCGCCACATATGTATATAAGCATTCCAAATGCTCTTATTGTTTCAATGTAATATTATATAGCGAGACTCTGATCAATTTTTTTAAACAGCGACTTCTTCGAAAAGCGCAACGAAGTGGAGATCGCTTAGCTTTGATATGCATTTCAAAACTTAATATCATTTTTCAAAAAATATACTTTTACAAACGAGAAATAAGTGGGTGGTCTCAATAATTTTAATAAGTCGTAATGGGTCTTGAGGCCTAAATATATTAAAATTATATTACTATAAAAAGCATGAAGTACGAAAACACATTAAATGAAGAATAAGGAGAGATTCGCAGCAATGAGCAAAGAAGGCATGCAGTCTGCTGATGCTCCGCTGATGGTGCGTTTCACGCACCTCGAGAAATCGAGAAATCTCGTAGTGTTATACCCGAATACTCGGTGTATATCGAAAAATATTTAAAAAAAAGCCCCGCTATTGCTGCGATAGAAAGATTCGAGGCATGGAAAAAGATATGCATCAGAAAAGAGAGAGAGAAAGAGAGACAGAGTTAGCGAATATTCGCACAAAGAGGAGAGCTCGATAACTATGCTCGTGATCTCACCCGTACCTCTTTGCTGACCCTCGAGCTCATATCTCTCTCTCTCTCTCTCTCTCTAATATTTTTTTCTTCAAGTCCGATCAAATTTTCTTACATACCTCTAATAGGTCTTATATCATTTTCATGAATCATTGTGATATTGATACTCGGTTTTCGTCAAAACAAAGTAAACCTTGGCGTGCGCAAACTAGCTGTCATCCTGTATCCAAAGAATATGACTTATGGATTTGGCTTGCAAATTTTTTATAAAATATTATTCTTATGCATATGCTGCTCTTCGAAAGAAAGGGCTGTATATATATATATTGTAACGTAAACCGTCAGTATCCCCGGTCGCGGCTTGTTACCGGGGCGCAGTTCAGACAAATGCGTGCCGACTCTATCACTCCAGATATTATTCTACGAATCACTATATTGGGCGCCAGGAAGAATTAATTTTCATGTGGCCTCTTGCCTTAGCCACGGGTGTCCCTACCGAAATCTCGCGGAATAGAGCTTGTGAGAATACGGCACTGGGAGGTGGATTCGCTGTTCGAGGCTACCGACACGTCGAAATAAATAATTCAATACATCCACGCAGCGAGGGAGGTGAAGGGAGAATAAATGGGGAATAACTGCAATAATGGTCTCGTAATTACCGTGTATTTCCCTTATGAAGATTCCTCTCACTCGCACTCGCTTCCTCTCACGATCACGCCTTCCTCTTCCTCTCTCTAAAGAGCCCGAGACGGGAACGCGTTCTCGACGACTTATATCTCTCTCCCGACGAATCGATTCAGATCTTGATTGTGCGAAGTCGGGGGACTCGTCTACACGAAACTATGTTTTTCACTATCGTTGAAAAGCACTTTCGGGGCTCTGAGCCGTCTATTGAACTGCACGAAAGAATTTACGTCGAAACTACTGAACAATAGATTGTATCCAAGAATAGCAAATTACGCACTGAGATACTACTCTTCGGCCCTTCTGTCTGTTCGCTCGTCAAAACGAAACTAAGGCTCTCTCGCCTCGTGGCGCGTGGGCCCACGTTCCCCGAGCCTTCCCCCACTCTTCGACTCTCAGAGAAAATTCTCTAAAATTTCTCACGCACCTCGTGTCGCGCCCAAAACTCAAACAAAAGCCGGACTTGGCTATATAACCCGATATTTTTTTCGATAATTGTTAAATTATGGCCGCAAAGAAGTTGCCGCGCCACAATATATATGCTGAACTACGGTGCTCGCGAAAGACGCGAAATAAAAAAGATGCTGTATAGGCTAAACAGACAGTCGTGTCTCCGGGCTCTGCTTACTCTCATATTAATTACAAAGGGGCTCATTTACACGGACCACGTGCATTTTTGCGGGCCATGCATTTCTTGACGATCGCACCTTTAATACAGCCACAGCATCTTCTCTGCTGCTGTATATTATAGTACGTAGACTTCAGTCGCTATTAAGCAGTGGAAGAAATCATAACTCGTGCGCGAAAATTTTTTCATTCAAACCGAAATAAAATGTATCCGCGATACAAACCCAGATAGACATTTGTTGGCAAAATAACAGCAGAAACCCGCCAGTTACTAATGTAAAACCGCGTCTATCCTGCCGCCCCACGTGATATGCACGGTGTGTCACAGTTCTGCCGCTAATATGACGTTACATTTGTCGTAATTCTGTCGTCAGGCGCCCGTGAAATTTTTCGTATTGCAATATACGAGCGACCTTAGCGCTTAAATGCTGTTAGCAATAATCGCAATTCTGCTGTCAACTAGCTATCGCATTTTTTCCTAAATTCTGCTGCCACTGTGCTGTTATTGTTTGAAGCGCTTCAGTGGCAGCTGTGGCGTTACACTCCGCCTGCAATTTTGTGGCTGCTTGCGGTCATGTAAACGACGTGCCAGCAGAATTCAGCTTAATGCAGTCGCATAAATGTGCTTACTAGCGGAACTCTTATCAGTTTATGTCATATTTCTACCGCTATTTCAACGCTAGCTACTTTTTCATCGACAGGATTTTCTATCGGGGAAGAGGCCATTCCATCGGGCGCGTTTTGGTGTCGTGTGGTGGTGGTGCTAAGCGAACAGTTTATAGCCATACGTACCGCCGAAATGGTGGATACGTATGAGCAATTGGCCCAATTGTTGTGCGATTTTTATATCGCACAACAAAAAGGCAATCGTATGACGGCCAATGATGTGGTGGCGGGCGCGTCATGCGTTGCACGGTGCGACGCGATAATGTTACGCGGGGAGATACTTTCTTCCGATGACGCCGGATTCACGGAGGTACGCCTCATCGACGAGGGGCACAGAGAATATTTCGAGGTCGTGGACCTATATGAGCCGGAACCGTTGTTCGCCATGCTACCACCCCAGTGCGTGGTATGTCGATTGATGGGACTGGCTGGCGTGGACAACGCGGGCATCATCACTCTTTTGGAGAACCTGTGCCTCGGCGAGCCCCTCATGGAGGCTCGCATGGTGTACCGTAGGCACGATACACCATGTATACGCCTGCGGGGCCCTGATCGTCGGGATGTAGGGGGCATTTTGATAGATGCCCTCGGTGACAACATACCCTACGATCGGGGGTACCCCGATGAAGGGTTCGCCGAGGACGAAGAGGGTGGTGACGCGTAGCGCGTCCACCTCTGTGTGTGTGTGTGTGTGTGTGTGTGTGTGTGTGTGTGTGTGTGTGTGTGTGTCACGGAAGTGTTTCGAATTTTTGTCCGGAAACTTTTCGTCGGTAGTGTATATACAGGGTGGCCCAAAATTAGATGCGGAAAATGATAGGGCTAATAAAGGGCGTCGAGCTGAGTAAATTGATCCCAATAACATGTGGTCTGCGAAGTCGCGTTCGCGAGATACGGCCGATTAAAAAATCCCGCTAACCGCTGGCATGTAGGCAACCGAGTACACAGGAATCATCGGTTCTGAGTCTTGTTGACAAGCGCGCGCGTACGCTGATGCGGAACATAACACTTTCAAATTTACGAATTTCAAACGAAAACACTCTTGGCATTGAATTTTCGCCAAACACAACGACAAGGATGGATGGAACAACAGCGATGGAAATGGCCTGTTATCATCCATCCATGCTAGATTGTGTCGACAGTCGATCGTACGCGCGCGCTTGTCAACAAGACTCAGAACCGATGATTCCTGTGTACTCGGTTGCCTACATGCCGGCGGTTAGCGGGATTTTTTAATCGGCCGTATCTCGCGAACGCGACTTCGCAGACCACATGTTATTGGGATCAATTTACTCAGCTCGACGCCCTTTATTAGCCCTATCATTTTCCGCATCTAATTTTGGGCCACCCTGTATATATGGGGCATTCCACGCCAACTCGAACAGTGTTAAACCCCGACCATCTCAAAATCATTTCATGTTTTTTTCTAACATTCTACTCGGTAAAAAACGCGACCTGAATTTTTTCCAAATTTTTGAAGTTGATTGCGAATGCACATTTTTAAAAATCTGAAAAAATTCTTAAAAATCCAGCGAATGACACAAAATACCCCCTGTCAAGGAAAACGTGGGCCGATTTTTTTTTCTATTTTTTTTTTATCACTTAGTTCGGAATTTTGAAATTTTTAAACCCAAAATTAACACAGGATCAAATCGTAAGCGTCAAATAAGGGTCAGTAAATGTTGGTTTCACCAATTCGATGATGCGCAACTCTAGTTAGTAAAAGATACACAAGTAAATTCACCCTTACGATTTGATCCTGTGTTAATTTTGGGTTTAAAAATTTCGTAATTCCGAATTAGGTGATAAAAAAAAAGGAAAAAAATTCGGCCCATGTTTTCCTTGACGGGGGGTGTTTTGTGTCATACACTGGATTTTTGAGAATTTTTTCAGATTTTAAAAAATGGGCATTCGCAATCGACTTTAAAAATTTATAAAAAATGAACGGTTCAATAAAAAAAATTTGAAAAAAATTCAGGTCACGTTTTTTACCGCGCAGAATGTTAGAAAAAAACATGAAATGATTTTGAGATGGTCGGTGCTTAACACTGGTCGAGTTGGCGTGCAATATCCCATATATATATATATATATTGTAACACGGTATGAGGACGATTCGGAGACGAATGTGGCAGCGGCTGGATAGCTCAGTTGGGAGAGCACTCGACCGGCAATCGAGAGGTCCCGGGTTCGAATCCCGGTTCAGTTCAAGCCGCATTTTTTTCCGAATCGTTCCTCTATCCCGGTTTTTTCCGGGTTATAAAAGTGGCGCCCAACAAGAGGGCCCCGACGCATCGTGAAAATGCCCACCTCTGTGGATTAATTAATGAAAATTAATTAATTCACAGAGGTAATAACTAAGAGGCTGACACGGTCGGTGGGAGACCCGCCCTGAGATTCCCCTTCCTGAGCTAGCCCCCTCGGGCAGTGTCCCCTGCCCGTTGTACCTCTTCCCCTACCGTCCCTCAGACAATCCCAGTCTGTAGTACCCTAGTCCGAGTTATACGAGTCGAACTGTCCGGGTCAATTCGACTCTGGCAGGGGGGATTGTAACACGGTATGAGGACGATTCGGAGACGAATGTGGCAGCGGCTGGATAGCTCAGTTGGGAGAGCACTCGACCGGCAATCGAGAGGTCCCGGGTTCGAATCCCGGTTCAGTTCAAGCCGCATTTTTTTCCGAATCGTTCCTCTATCCCGGTTTTTTCCGGGTTATAAAAGTGGCGCCCAACAAGAGGGCCCCGACGCATCGTGAAAATGCCCACCTCTGTGGATTAATTAATGAAAATTAATTAATTCACAGAGGTAATAACTAAGAGGCTGACACGGTCGGTGGGAGACCCGCCCTGAGATTCCCCTTCCTGAGCTAGCCCCCTCGGGCAGTGTCTCCTGCCCGTTGTACCTCTTCCCCTACCGTCCCTCAGACAATCCCAGTCTGTAGTACCCTAGTCCGAGTTATACGAGTCGAACTGTCCGGGTCAATTCGACTCTGGCAGGGGGGATTGTAACACGGTATGAGGACGATTCGGAGACGAATGTGGCAGCGGCTGGATAGCTCAGTTGGGAGAGCACTCGACCGGCAATCGAGAGGTCCCGGGTTCGAATCCCGGTTCAGTTCAAGCCGCATTTTTTTCCGAATCGTTCCTCTATCCCGGTTTTTTCCGGGTTATAAAAGTGGCGCCCAACAAGAGGGCCCCGACGCATCGTGAAAATGCCCACCTCTGTGGATTAATTAATGAAAATTAATTAATTCACAGAGGTAATAACTAAGAGGCTGACACGGTCGGTGGGAGACCCGCCCTGAGATTCCCCTTCCTGAGCTAGCCCCCTCGGGCAGTGTCTCCTGCCCGTTGTACCTCTTCCCCTACCGTCCCTCAGACAATCCCAGTCTGTAGTACCCTAGTCCGAGTTATACGAGTCGAACTGTCCGGGTCAATTCGACTCTGGCAGGGGGGATTGTAACACGGTATGAGGACGATTCGGAGACGAATGTGGCAGCGGCTGGATAGCTCAGTTGGGAGAGCACTCGACCGGCAATCGAGAGGTCCCGGGTTCGAATCCCGGTTCAGTTCAAGCCGCATTTTTTTCCGAATCGTTCCTCTATCCCGGTTTTTTCCGGGTTATAATATATATATATATATATATATATATACATATATGGGTCTGTCCACGTCAATTCACCTAGCCTCCAGACCGCACCATCTTCGATTTGCCCCGTGATTTTTTATGTTGTTGTCCTTGCTCTAAAACATTTTTTTTTATTTTTTCAAATTTTTCAAATCAAGCCTTTTTGAGTTAAAATTTTTTTAACGTAAAAAGAAGGACCATTTTTAAAAATCTGAAAAAATTGACAAAAATTGCATGACTGACATAGAACAGTTTCCCGCTAGGGAGAATGTGGAACCGATTTTTCTTATATTTTTTTTACCTAATCAAAACTTTTTTTTCAAGAAAACAAGAAAAATTCTGCTGCGGAAAGAGACGTGAGGCTTGGGAGATATAAAATAATGTGGAACATAATCTTCAAATAGATCTTCATAATTTCATTTCGTTTATTGCTTACGACATTTCCTTTATTTCTCGATGACACGTTGCTGGAAATATTCGCCAATAATGGCATCAGAACGATCTCGTATAAGCAATGGATATCTAATCCATACACTGTTTTCGACGATGTCAAGGAACAGCGAGTTGAAGACTTTGCAAAGCTTTTGTGTGACAAGGCAAAAGTATTGTACAATCGTGATTTCATTGCCAAACAACAAGCGCGTTATTTAAAACATTTGAAAACCATATTGCCCGAAAACGAATGTATCGGTCTCAGGGACTTCGCTGAAAATTATGCGTTTGTGATTCAGGATGCTGCCCCGGGATATCACTAGAATAATAATACTCAGGCGACGATATATCCTCTGGTGATTTATTAAAAAAAAAAAAAATTAAATCACCCACAAGAGTTTGCATGATGATAATCTCGGATTGCATGCATCACAATGCAATTTCAGTGATGTTCTCGAAGGTTTTGAATGAGTTTCTGCAGGGCCTTATTCCAACTATACGTAAGATACATTATTTTTCCGACGGTCCACCTCAACAATATAAGAATTTCAAGAATTTTCCAAACGTCTATCACCATTTCGAAGATTTTGGAGTTTTAACAGAATGGAATTTCTTCGAAACTGCGCGCGGAAAAGGACCTTGCGGCGGAACGGGGGGTACATTAAAACGAAAAGCTGCCGAAGCAAGTTCACAGCTCCCACCAGAACAACAAATTACATCAGCAAAAGCTTTGTATCGCTGGGCATCACATTTCCAGCGATTGAAGTTAAATTCGTAAGTGACAGTGAATATGCTCCCACTGTGGATAAGCTGCATGAATGATTCGATCAGTCAAAAGGATTCCGCAAACCCAACTACATTGTTTTATCCCTCAACGTAACAGAGTCGTTTTTACTGAAGAATACTCGAGTGCAGAAGAGTACAAACTACACACCTTTTTGAAAAAAAAAAGTTCGTAAGCAATAAACGAAATGAAATTACGAAGATCTATTTGAAGATTATGTTCCACATTATTGTATGTCTCCCAAGCCCCACGTCTCTGTCCACAGCAGAATTTTTCTTGTTTTCTTGAAAAAAAAGTTTTGATTAGGTAAAAAAAAAATAAGAAAAATCGGTTCCACATTCTCCCTAGTGGGGAACTGTTTTACGTCAGTCATGCAATTTTTGTCAATTTTTTCAGATTTCTAAAAATGGTCCTTCTTTTTAGGTTAAAAAAATTATAACTGAAAAAGGCTTGATCTGAAAAATTTGAAAAAATTTAAAAAAATGACAACGACATAAAAAATCACGGGGCAAATCGAAGATGGTGCGGTCTGGAGGTTAGGTGAATTGACGTGGACAGTCCTATATATTAGGGTGGCTCGAAAAAAATCTTTATTTTTTTTCAATCTCCCACCACTTTTTTGACGGGATTTGACCTCACGAAAAACGTGCTTAAGGGCGCGATCGGATATCATTTAGAGCTTGCACTATGTATATTTTTTTCTCATTTAAATAACACGGGAGAGCAAAAATGTTTGAAAAGAAAGTTCCTAGCTCACAAAATACGCGAGATACGTAAAAACAACGAGATACTCTATTAGTGGAGGACAAAATTTTCTACAAAATTATTTCCTTTACATATTACCATATGATGTATATTTCCAGAGATAATTCAGTTTTAATCACTGTTATCTACTTTTTGTTACAAATTGGGGATTTCACGCGATATATGAAAAAACCTCAAGAGACCTTTTTTGTACGGCTTCAAATTTTACTTAGAAAATATTCATGGTCGTTCCACCGTATCCTACTTTGAGGGACAAACTAGTTCGAATCAATGGTTTCTTTAAATTTTGCCAGAAAAAGTGATATGAATAAGTGAATATTTTATTTTTATTTATGTGGAAAATTGAACGATTAATACACATAATTGCGAATCGGTAAAAATGTTATGAATTGCGTCCATCTATTGGTCAGCTGCGCATTGGCGTCGATTACGTTGTTCACGCAGGTCTAATGCCACGCGCTTGCGCAATTGCGCGTTGTTGTCAGCTGTCTTCTTTAAGGATTAGTGAGGTGCATTGCTTAAAATTGTTTATTTTTTAAGATCAGTTTCGTATGAGAACCCGCATAGATAACGATCTCCGCGATATTTGCGTTTTTATTGTGAAGTTTTATATCCAATCTTGGTTCAATGCTTCGTGTGCGAACATGGCTGCATTGAAGAATTTGAAATTATTACAAGATTTCATTGGATGGAAAAGTCTGAACCCAAAGATCTCAATAGCAGCATAACATAAACTTGTGTTACATTTGTGGTACCTATCTGAATAGCATATGATTGATTTGGGATTTTTTGACGATAATGTGCCAGATTAGTTGAAATTAAAAATGGCTATAGCTATTAAGAATAGGAAAGGGGCATCCGTAGCTGCAAAATGCATTGCTGTTGATAAATACAATTTAGTATCATCTACTCTTATAGACATAAGTGATTTTATCACAACGAATTCATTATATTTGTTTAAGCTGTATTAGTTGTCTTATAATTTGTTAATGCTAAGCCCTAATGTGTGGTATTCGACTGTTAGCTATAAAGAATGTGTAATGATCGTCAAGAATTTAAAAGTTTTAAATGATATTGCCGAAGGTGGAGCGGCTCTTATTGAAAAGTACAATAATCCTCTGACCAAAGACGAAGATCAAAAGCAATATGAAAGATTCTCTACTTTATTAGTTTAGAAACATTACTACGTTTCTGGGTTGAATCATTTTGATTTTTGTATTACTAAATTCACGTAATTAGTATTCACGTAACATGTCCCGTTATATTGGTAAGTGAAATTTCTATTGCGTTCACAATCAAAATTACTCAATACAATCCTATGGTTGTTTTTTTTGTTCTTGCATCGAAGCCAATAGAACTTTTTGTCTCTAATATATTCCAAATATTGTCAATGTAAATCTATTAGTCCATAACATCTAAAATTTTTTGAAGCACACAGCTCAAATCGTGAGTCTTTGCCGTGAGAAATTTGCTATACAAAAAAGGCCTCTTGAGGATGTTCGATATATCGCGTATAATCCCCAATTTTCAACAAAAAGTAGATAAAATTGATTTAAACTAAATTATCTCTAGAAGTATGTATGATCCAGAAAAATATAAAGAGACTATTTTTGTAGAAAATTTTATCATCTACAAAAATGGTATCTTGTCGTTCTAGCATATCTCGCGTATTTCGTAAGCTCGAAAGTTTCTTTTGAAACATTCTTGTTCTCCGGTGCAATTTAAATAAGAAAATATATATATATAGCGCGACCTCTAAATTATATCCGATCGCGTCCAAATTTGAGCACGTTTTCCGTGAGGTCAAATCCTGTCGAAAAAAGTGGTGGGAGCTTGAAAAAAATGAAGATTTTTTTTTCTATAATATAAAGATATATCGCCGCTGCCACCATCGCCGCCGCGGCCGCCGTCGCCGCTGTTTCAGGAATTGAGCTTATACCGGGTGTCCAATTTGAAAAGGATGACCAACCTAAAACCAAACCCAAACCTAAACCCAAACCCAAACATATACCTGCGAGCGCGCGTAGCGCCCGAGCCATACGAACCCCTAGTCGTTCTATATTATATAAAGATATCGCCGCCGCCGCCACCGTGTCAAGAATGTATGGGGCATTCCGTCTAAAATCGACCTATCTAAAAGCCTCATATATAGGGCATTCCGTCTAAAATCGACCATCTAAAAGCCTGATATATGGGGAATTCCATCTAAAATCGACATTTATAAAAGCCTGATATATGGGGCATTCCGTCTAAAATCAACATTTCTAAAAGCCTGATATATGGGGAATTCCGTCTAAAATCGACCTTTCTGAAAACATGATATATAGGGAATTCCGTCTAAATCGACCTATCTAAAAGCCTGATAATTCTGCCTGGTGATTCTGTCTCAACTTGATATATCGATATGAATCGATATAAATCGATATATCGATATGAACCGATATATCGATATGAATCAATATATCGATATATCGATGTGTATTGATATATCGATATGAATCGATATATCGAATATCGATATATCGAATGTCGATTTATCAAATTTCCATATATCGAATATTGATTTATATCGAATTTTGTTTTTTGATAAATCGATATATCAATCCGTCTAAAATCAACCTACTTAAAAACGTGATATATGGGGAATTCCGTCTGCAATCGGCCTATCTAAAAGCCTAATATATAGGGAATTCCGTCTAAAATCGACCTATCTGAAATCTTGATATATGGGGAATTCCGTCTCAACTCGACTTATCTAAAAACCTGATATATAGGGAATTCCGTCTCAACTTGACCTCTCTAAAAGCCTGACATGGGGAATTCCGTCTTAACTCGACCTCTCTAAAAGCCTGATATATGGGGAATTCCATCTCAAATCGACCGTGATATATGGGTAATTTCGTCTCAATTCGACTTATCTAAATACCTAATATATGGGGAATTCCGTCACAACTTGACCGATTTAAAAACGGGATATATGGGGAATTCCGTTTCAACTCGACCTATCTGAAAGTCTGATATAATAGGAATTCCATCTCATTTCATGTATATACATATGTTATGTATATACTAGGGTGTTTAAAAAAAAATCGATTTTCCAACGGGCCACACCTAACAGTTTAGGTAGAAAAAAAATTAATGTCAAAAGATGAGAATTTTAGGTTGAGTGGAGGATTCACCGCAATTGAGTTAAAAATTTTTTTTTCATTTTTATCGAATTTATAATGAAAATTTTTTGATTTTCCAATGGGCCACACCTGAAATAATTAGTTTGGGTAGAAAAAAAATTTATGTCAAAAGATAAGAATTTTAGGTTGAGTGGAAGATTCGCTCCGCATTTGAGTTGAAATTTTTTTTTTTTTTCATCGAATTTATGATAAAAATTTTTTGATTTTCCAACGGGCCACACCTGAAATAATTAGTTTGGGTAGAAAAAAAAAATTTATGTCAAAAGATGAGAATTTTAGGTTAAGTGGAAGATTCCCCGCAATTGAGTTGAAAATTTTTTTTTTTTTCTTTTCATCGAATTTATAATGAAAAATTTTCGATTTTCCAACGGGCTACACCTGAAATAGTTAGTTTAGGTAGAAAAAAAATGTATGCCAAAAGATGAGAATTTCAGGTTGTGGAAGATTCGCCGCATTTGAGTTAAAAATTTTTTTTTCTCTTTTCGTCGAATTTATAATGAAATTTTTTTGATTTTCCAACGGGCCACACCTGAAATAATTAGTTTGGGTGGAAAAAAATTTATGTCGAAATATGAAAATTTGAGGTTGAGTGGAAGATTCGCCGCATTTGAGTTCAAAATTTTTTTTTTGTTTTCATCGAATTTATAATTAAAATTTTTTGATTTTCCAACGGGCCACACCTGAAATAATTAGTTTGGGTAGAAAAAAAAATTTATGTCAAAAGATGAGAATTTTAGGTTAAGTGGAAGATTCGCCCAGCATTTGAGTTGAAATTTTTTTTTTCGTTATCGAATTTATAATTAAAATTTTTTGATTTTCCAACGGGCCACATCTGAAATAATTAGTTTGGGTAGAAAAAAAAATTTATGTCAAAAGATGAGAATTTTAGGTTGAGTGGAAGATTCGCCGCATTTGAGTTAAAATTTTTTTTTTTCCTTTTCATCGAATTTATAATGAAAATTTTTCGGGGCACACCTGAAATAGTTGGTTTAGGTCGAAAAAAATTTTATGCAAACAGATGAGAATTTTAGGTTGAGTGGAAGATTTGCCGCATTTGAGTTGAACATTTTTTTTTCTTTTCATCGAATTTATAATGAAAATTTTTTGATTTACCAACGGGCCACACCGGAAATGATTAGTTTAGGTAGAAAAAAAATGTATGTCAAAAGATGAGAATTTCAGGTTGAGTGGAAGATTCGCCGCATTTGAATTAAATTTTTTTTTTCTTTTTATCGAATTTGTAATGAAATAGTAATTTTACCAGAAATTATTCATCATAAATTTGATAAAAGGGAAAAAAAAATTTTATTCAAATGCGGCGAATCTTCACTCAACCTGTAATAGAATCGTGTCAAGAATCGATAAATTGATATATCGATACGTCGAATCATGTCACGAATCGATAAGTTGATATATCGATATACCGAGTTGTGTCTAGAATTGATGAATTGATATATCGATATATCGAATCGAGTATAAATATAACTAAATGTGTCAAAAATCGATATTTCGATATATCGAACCGTGTCAAGAATCGATATATCCATATATTGAACGGAGTCAGAAATCGATATACCTATATATTGAACCGTTTCAGTTTTTCCTTAAACAACTAACACAAACACAAGATGGGGGGTTGGCGCGCGAAGCGCGCAGGGGGGCGGAGCCCCCCTAGTATATATATATATATATATATATATATATAATATACACACGTCTAGACAACAGGAAAAACAAAAAACAAAAAAAAACAATTTTGGTTTGTTTACGACTCACCTTTTTGGTACCTCTAATTTCGAGATAAACGCGGCGTCCGTCATGACCGCGTACTTTCCATAACGATAAGTTCGCGTGAGAAAAACTGGAACGTCATTTTCGCGAGCTTTTATTAACAGCCCTATTACACCAGTTATCAAGGCCAGCAGTAGGAAAAATATTAGTGTCAGGTTTATCTCCATTGTACGAAGACGTAACGTAACACGGTACTTAGCGTCTGTTCTGACTGAAGAAAAGCCCCCAGTCAAAACGTTCATAAAAAGTCGAGATTTTCACAAACGATGTACTCGTGATCTCCGTAAAAATTTGGAGGGTCTGAAACAGCAAGGAGAAATATAATTACATCCATGCACAGCTATTCGTAGTCTCCAAAAAGTTTTAATTGCGGGTGACCAAAAAAACAGTAACAGATCATGCTAATCGCTGCATCAAGTTGTAAAACGTAAAGTCAAAACACCACAAAGCAATATACAAAAAATTACTAAATTAGTTGAATCAATAATAATAAATACACTTTCAAACAAACATTCATAAATTATCAAAATTAAGACAAGTTGATAATAATTATTTTACTATTTACGAATAAACTAAATTGATGGTTAATAACATAACAAATAACTCATGAATACTTATTCATGTCAAAAATGGCAATTAATACGTACTAATACGAAATTCCAATCTCATTCTTTTTTTATGATGCACCGTTTGTACCTATTGTTATTGTTAATAAATATTTAATATCACTTTTTCCCAAATTCTCATCATCGTGTTTTGATAGTATTTATACGAAATCTACAAATTTCGTGATTTCGAACGTGATCGCCAAAATCGGACCGAACCAGATCGAAAACGGTAGCAGGACCGCGGTTCTACAGAGCTCAATTGTCACCGATGAAATTGTCACGAGTTAACTCTCACGAGCTTATGAATGTTTTGTAATATTGTACACGACAAAACTATCCACGATCTAAGTTATATGCGTAATAAACTGTCACCGAATAAATATTCACCGCGTAAGTCTTCCAAGTTTCAACTCTACACGGCACAATTCGTCACGGGCAGAATTGAATACGTCTCAATTCTCACAGCCTTGACTGTACACCGCCAAATCAAACACCGTCTAAATTGTGCCATGCTAAAATTGTCACCGTCTAAGCTGTACACCGCTAAACTGTCACGGTGTAAATTCTACATTCCTCAACTATCACCGGTTCAACGATTCACTACGAAACTGCTCACGGTCTAAACTTTGCACCACGCAACCGTCACCGTCTTAACGCGAGATTTCATCAACGCACACTCGTGCACGCTCTACACGAACGCACGAGCATCGGTCTGCTTCACGAAACTCGGCGCTATGACACACGCGTGATATACCGGACGTGTACGTTTTTACCGACTGCTGAGCAGAAGAAATTTGTGCAGTGACGATGACAACGGCAGATGGGGTAAGTACAGTGAGGCAATAGCATAATCCCTAAAAATTCGTGTAAAATTAATTTCAATATAATAACAGGAGGCACCTCCGCTCGCTAGGGCCAATTCCTTGTACACGGTGGCGTACGGGAAACAGTCGGTAAAAATGTACGCGTATAATATATCACGCGCTATGGCGCCGCATTTCATGAAGTTCCCAAGCCCTCACCTACGTGCAGAGCGCAGAGCGTGGCATGAGTGTGAGTTGGTGAAATCTCGCGTTAGGACGGTGACAGTTGCGCGGTGTACAATTCAGCCGTGTCTACTTTCGGCCGTGGCAGTTTTGGCCGTGACGGTTTTGGCGGTGACAGTCGAGGCGGTGACAGTTTAGGGAAATATAGTACACTCCGTGAGAGTTCAGACGGGGATGATTCTGCTTCGTGACAGTGGTGCTTAATACAGTTCAGAAGCGTGACAATTGAGACGTGTAAAATAGCGCCCGTGACGATTGTGCTGTGTAAAAGTAGGCGCAGTCCTGCCGAAAATGGTACATCGTCCCTATGCCTAGATGAATCATCAGTCTATTTATTTTGAAAGGAATAACAATGATGTAATGTCTACATGTCCTAATCAAACGTGAGATTCGGTTAGATTTTTGAGTGCTCCTTAAAGAAATTCTTAAGGGGGAAATCACAGTAGCACACAAAAAAATAGGCATATTTTCGGGAATTAATTTTGGCTGAATAAAAGTATCAATCGAAAATCTGTAAAGTAGGTTTTATAGCAATACTAAAAAAGTACAAAATGTAATTTTTTCAATAAAAAATATTTAAAAATGGCGGCTGCGCAGCATATGCCCCAAGGCGCCTATTTTTGAAAGCGTGTCGATGGCCGAAGACGTAGACTCCTTAATTTTTGACCTGGAAGAAAAAACCAAAATTTTTTAGTTCCCATATAACAACAGCTAGCGAGCTACGTAGGATTTTTTCGATATATTGATTTTTTCGCAAAATGGTGCATGTTTGAAAATAAAGTTAAATTTTTAACAAAAAAAACGTCATAAAATCGTCGATAAAAAAAACTAAGCCATATAAAATAAAAAATCCTACGTAGCTCCGTGGAGAAAGATATTTCGAAGCTACTGTCAAAATTTCAAGTCGATCGGTAAGGATTTGCTCGAGTTATGTCTTCGGCGAGCTCAAAAAAAGTGGTTTCGAGAAAAACGTGTTTAAAGTTTTAAGTACTGAGAAACCATTTGAAAATTTCATATACCTCTAATCTGCAATGCCTGCACCGTACAGTTGACCTTCTAAATCCACCTCCAACTCTTCTTTTTCTTTCCGCATACTTTTCAAGTCAAGTCGGGCCTGTTTTGCGCCATCACTAATAGATTTTTCCGCCGGGATCACAAAAGGCGCTCGGAGCATACCTGAGAGGCGTTACCGCAGAATGGACAATTTGGGCACTCGGACACTTTTGCCGTATTCCATCATTTGGTATATTATTTTTAAGACCCTAAAGCACCTTTTAAGCGAAAAAAAAAATTTTCGAAAAATTGAAAATTTTACTGTGATTTCTCCCCTTAAATCGTTCCAAAATAAATATGTATTCAGAAAAAAAGCACCGAAAGAATCCGACAACCCATGATTTGGAGGACTACCCATGAATTGGTGAACAATTTTTTTTCAAGAATGAATAAATTTTTGGAATAACTATTATTCCAAATAAATGTTTTTATTATCAATATGGTTAATTTTTTTTAGATCTTTATCCCATCGTCAAGTACTCAAATTTCTCACCAAATCTCAATTTTTTGTTGAGCCAGAATGGACAATAATCATCGATAAGTGGTGTCTTCTATTTTTTAGATCATTACTGCGCAATCACAAATTTAATCCAAAACGTATCAACGTTATATAAAATCAAAAATTATGTTTTGTACAGGGTTATACACGAATTACGTTATGTGAATGGGTTATTTTCGTATGGTACTTTTTACGGTGTTATTGCGACGTATAGCCGCTAACTCGATGCATACGCTGCACGTAAAAAAAAAACTCCCAATTGACACTTGCGCATTGCTTCCTCATAATTTATGTGCATTTAAAATCCTTCTCTCCGAGCACATGGCTTTATTAATTTTGATTTCAAAGCAGAGGAAGCTTTGAAAGTGCGCATACATTATGAGGAAGAAACTCATGTAGGCATGATGCACGAAAAGACATACATGACTGCATTGTGGCGAAATGGTGCGGCTCGGTTGATCAGTGTCGCTACGGTGCCGTCATGTACGTCCTTTTCGTGCACCATGTCTATAAGGTATAAGGACATGTGGCAAATTCCAATGTGGCCATTTTTTTTTTTTTTAATAAATCAACTCCTATATTCACAAGTACGCCGGTTTTCAGCCAACACCACACAAATACACACAAACGAGAGCATTTTCAGATACTTAAAAAAAATTCAAAATCTCGTGAATCTCAAGTAATAGTGTAGAAAATGCTAGCTGGATGGCGCAAACATCTTACAATCCTCCACGTTTTGTTTAACATCAATATTTTCACATTCAAAATTGCACAAAATTTTGTACCATTTGTTAATTTTTTACCAGTTAAATGAAAAACATCCATTCCCTCCACTCTATTTTTGCTGAATCTTTGAGATTGATAACCCGAAATCTCCACTGGAACATATCCTTTAGATGTATAAAAAAAAAAAAAAAAAAAAAAAAACAACGGAATGTGATAAAATCTGGACTTTTGAGGAGGAACTCCATGCGTCGAGTTAAATAAAATGTATTTTTCTTCCCCATAATCTAATCGTCTAACATGTTAAATTACGTTTCTATTTTTTTTTTCGAATTTCGCAATTTTTTTAACTTCACAATTTCGTTTTGTAAAAATAGGTTCAATTAATGATGCATATGATTTTTGAGAAAACCAATAATTTCAAATTGTTCGTTTCTGATGTATGTAACAAGCGCTAGTCTCCCCTTCCACACCCGACCTCAACCCTGACGCGCCATGCATAAGAAATTATAATACGTACAGTAAATTTTTTTCTTGTTGAGTAAGCTATGCAATAAAGTACCGTAAAAATTTAAAACGAATCGATTCTAGTTTCCTCAGGGAAAAAAAAACATAAAACAAATTTTTGTCAGCCCATCACAAGGTGGCATCTTCTTAAAATAAGGTGTAATATCGCGGCCGGTAACAAAATTTGTAAACAATGTCATTTAGAGATCGTTATTACTTCCGGGAAAGAGCAAATTTATACATCCGACTAATTGGTACATACGTACATGCACACTAACACAAACACGGAGATTTTTTTCCGAATATGATTTTATTTTTTTCTAGAGGATTTTAAAAAAATTGGCATTTAAAACTTGGTATTTTTTTTTACTGATCTATGTGAAAGCAAAATAATGTTTTTGTTGCCAGGGAGTATCTTTGCCATAAAAAAAAAAGTAATTCGATAATTATGTGTAAAATAAAGTACGACTACTGTTTAAGGAGGGTCAAGCATTAGACCGAGCGCGGCAAGGGGAACAATAAGCGTAGCGCGGGGCAACGTGCGGGGAAAATTGCGCTTTGTCATTTGTTTAAACTGTGGTTCGTGGCATAGTTGTGACTCGCGACAAAAAATCGTGTTCTCGATCAACTTTGTTATTTATGGCTAATATTAACATTGATCTAAATGGCTTTAAGGAAGTTCTCTCGGTACCTATAGAGTCAAAACAGATAATTTCTTTCTCATGACCCACGTAGTATTTGATGTGGCAACGTTCACTTTTTTTTATGCGTGTGTGTTAACCTGCAGGGTACGTTTGAATTTGGAATAGCGCGCGATAACCTTGAATTCTCAACGTCGCCACATCTCTCTCACAACATATGGAAAGCTACAATTTGTGTTTTATATTTGTTTGTTACTCTTTTCATAAGCATCCTTTGGAAATTTTTAAGACAGAAAAATGATTCCTAATTTTTTTTCTTCCATTTGTGTAAGTTTCATTAAATCCTGTCCATCAATTACGCAAATACGGACGATAAAATATACCCAATTCGCGATTTTTCCTAAGAGCCTGTGTTGATTGACTCAAAACGTAATGACTGATATATCGATCCAGAGGTACCCTCAACACACAAAAATTGGTATGAGCTATTTTTACATCTTAATCTAACATTCTGCAAAGTTTCATAAATTTCTATCTATTAATTCTGTTTCCGAGAGAACTCCCTTAAGCTTTTGCAAAAGTCATCTGGAGAATATTTTATACAATACCTAAACATCTGAACTATGCTTACAGACATTAAATTTACGTCTCAATTCATGATATGACATAATAAACCGTGCTAAATAACTGAAATGTTAACATTTTTTTTTCAAAAACGGCGAAGTCAAGCTTATGGAGATTCAGTGTTAAGCTTTTAGTGGACGTATCTGTCTAAAAAAACTAGTACAACTCAACATATATCGATAAAACTTTTGACCCTCCTCAATCACTGTCATCGTAACAAAAAAATAAAAACGATTATATTGGTGCGGGATTTCTTATATAGTCTCGGCAGGTCTCAATTTTCAAGACGTATTTACTTATCATATTTTTAAGTGCAGGCGGTCTTTTTTGTATCACTGATACTAAGGATAAATTAACGAAGAATATTCATAACGGTTGTTGTTCACAATTTTCGTGTCTGTCGCACAACCTCACTTCTATCCGGAAGATAAGACAATCGTTTTGCAAAAACTCCTTTAATTCGTGAATTTTAACAAACTCCGTGTAACCGAAGCTGCGCTTGTTTAAATCACAGACAGGCTTTCTGAAAGCCTCGAGATCGGGTCTTGATGTTGCTTTCTCACGTATCGACTTTTCCGCACAATGTGGATGAACCAAAACAAAACATATTGTTCCGTCAAATGGCCAATCAAGTGCATCATCGTTGTCGGATTGCATCATGTGTAAAAGTAACGATAAGAAATTTGGATCCTTCGATGAGACGTTTATACGAGCGCAGATCTTGTAGCCGTTCGGACTTGTGTAGAAACCAGGACTGTAAAACATTCTCAGTGGATCAGATGACATTTCGTCGAGATTTTTCCCGAAAGACCTCAATCTCCATATATAAACGCCATTGCAATTGCGCAAGTCCATCTTCTCCTGATTAAACCGAAGAGACGTCTGTAGGGTGGCCAATTTTGTGTGTTGATTGGCCAAGGTACTCGTCAATTCACGATTCTGTTGCTCCAGTATGACTATCCTCTCGTACATCTTACTTTAGAATGAATAATTATCATTATCACAGATTTTATACGTCGTGGAAATGATGTACATTCAGTTTATGAGAAATTTTGCATACTCTAAAAGCCTTTGCCAATCGGGAGTTGGTTGACTTGCAACGCTAGTACCAAGCGCATTTTTAGATGGAGGATCCCAAAGTTTCGATTCCAATGCTCTCGCATTAATTTCGGATTGTGAATAGGTTACTTTTCTCAGTGCATTTCCTGCCATCTAAAAACAGAAGAACTCAGATAATTTTAGATACAGAGTAATTTATTTATATGTATTAGAAGCGGCACTTCATTGTAGTGGCTAGGTGCTCGTATTTAAACCAGAGCATCGGGAGATCGAGGGTTAGATTCCCAGTTTCGTAGTTTCGTCGAGAATAAAATATGGACGTGACAAAGCTTTAGATATATACACGCGTTGTAAACACGTACTAAGGTAAATGTACCAGTGGCCACACACGTCCTAGGCATCGCACACCACCACAAACAATTACATTTATTAAGTATTCCATGATTAATATTGAAATTCTAATAATTTCAAGGTGATCGACAATACCTCACTAACGTATAAGAAAAAAATCGACTAGCCTCTTACGCGGAATATAAATTATTTTCATCTATTTATTCCGGCCCGCGTGTTATGGAAGCCCTATCAACGGATTTCTAATCGAATATGCTAAGGCATAATGAAAGATTTTTAACGCTCATCGTTTAGATTGTACGTGTATTCGAGATAAATTATAGCTCATTTTGTTCAGCAGAAAGGAGGGTTTTTTATGCAGCAGTTAAACTTCCCGTAAAACTCAATTGAATCATGTTCTTCGTGTTCTATTATTGGAACAAGTAAATCATAAGCTGCACCCTTGTCAAGACACCGTTCTGAGACTGGTACAGACGCATGTATAGTTCGATAGGCCCGGTAACCGCACAGTACGATATTCAGCTGTTTCGCGATCGGTGTTGTTACTTACATGATATGCCGGACCGGTGACATGGTGTCAAAATTTGATCCTTGACTTTCCTGAGCAAATTGAAATTTTGTGTTTTGAATTAATCGGTATCCATTTTATCGTGATGCGCTATTGAGTCTCAAAAGCTAATTCTATCGAGATTTGGAAATCGATGCTCATTAACTCGGGTTTTTAGTGTTCGAATATCGTTATTGTGCGATACTGGGTCTTCTCGTGTCCGAACACTGGGACATAGCGAATAAGCGCTGTGCGGACACTGGTACATTCTAGCTTCCCACCTTTCTCGCGGTATAAGTAATAAATTATGCAATATTTTAATGAACATTGAATGTGTTTTAGAAACTTGAAATCATAACCTTCAAGGTGTTTGATGTCATTAATAGAACGCATGAGACTATACGTCCTAAATTTGTGTAGCAATCTGAACGGTCCCTTAGGTGTGCGGCCACTGGTACATTTACCTTAATACGTTCACGTGTCACGTGTGTATAGCTGCAGAGCATGTTTGCATTCTTGGCGTAATGTGACGTAGATCCGGGATCGAACAGGAGACCGGCTGTACAGGGACCGTACATACTCACACAACCGTAGTGACTTGGTGTATTGGCGTGTACATGCGAGCAAAGTCTCAAGAGAAAACTTACACTCGCCGCCACGAGGAGCGCTGACGAAATGCATGTACACGTCAATATAAATACACGCTTCAATCACTACAGTTCAGGGATGGGCATAATTAATTTTTAAAAAAAGACGAATGGTTATTCATTCCTCATTTACTTTAAATTGAAGTGAAGAGTGGATCCTCGCTCGTCCTTTATTTCGGGTATGAGTGTCAAATGAATTTCCACCCGCCATTCGCTTCGCGTACGAGTCACGAGTGGTTTTTCATTCTGTATTTATTTCGCGTTCGAGGAGTGGATTCCCACATCATTTATTTCGGGTATGAGTGGCGAATGAATTTCCACTCGTCATTCGTTTCGCGTACGAGTGAGGAGTGGTTTTTCATTCTGTATTTATTTTGCATTTGAGTCACAAGTGGATTCCCACTCGTTGTTCTCCTCGGAACTGACAAGGGGAGGGTGCATCCTTGGGGTCACGGATTTCAAAGCCCTTTTGGGGTAAGAAAGTACTTCATAATAGCAAACTACAGTCCAAGCGGCAGGACTAGTTACGCAACCGTTTCCGAGAAATATCGGTTTAAAAAGCGTAGCGTTGTATATATACCTGCACCGCTGCACATTGTACCGTCGAGGCTGTGTGGCTCAGGGATTACGCGCCTGACTACCACCTGGTCGGCCCGGGTTCGATCCCGATTACGATCTTTTTTTCTCCCATCTTTTTTTTTCAATCAATTTCGTCAATTAAATCACAAAATTAATGGGGCGTAACGCCATTCTTGTTTATTAATAACCACTGATTTATGTCAAGCGGCATAATTTTGTTTCGAAAATAATTTTACGCTCGACTTCTGCATATTTCACAAGTATTTGTAGAACTTGTATATCTGCTCCTACGTCCCTCGTATAAACGATTTATTCCGACTGGCCCATACCGGCTATGCGGCAGAGCATGGAAGCGATAGCGATGAATAACGCCATTGTAAGTTTTTTTTATCATTTTTTAATAAATCGATGGTTAATAATAAAGAATAATAGCATTACAACCCATTAATTTTGTAATTTAATTGACGAAATTGTTGGCGAATAAAGTTTTTTCTTTTTTTTTTTTTGCTGTGTTGTCAGACAGCAAAAGAGAGAAAAAATTAATTGAAAAAAAAAAGAAAAAAAAAGAGACGAAAAAAAAATCGTAACGGGGATTGAAGCCAGGCCGACCGGGTGGTAGTCGGGCGCATAGCCCCTGAGCCATGCCACCTCGACGCGGTACAGCATGCAACGGTGCAGATATAGAATACCGCTGCGCTTTTCAAACCGGTCTTTCTCGGAAACGGTTGCGTAACTAGTCCTGCCGCTTGGACTGTAGTTCGTTATTATGAAGTACTTTCCTACCCTAAAAGGGCTTTGAAATCCGTGACCCCAAGGATACACCCTCCCCTTGTGAGTGGAGAGTGGGCGAACCATTTGAACGCCGTCTTTGATTCGAGTGGAAATCGACTCGTTACTTATTTCATTTTCGGGACCGAGTGAATTTCCTCTCGACTTGTTTTTCGAACAAGATGCATTTAAATCGACAATTCCTTTAAATAAGAATTAATTTCCACTCGATATTCGTTTGGAATACAAGTGGACATTTATTTAAATACCTTTAACTATCCCTTCGCTTATATTAGCGTAAATGTGACGTGATGCAGTGAGAATGAGAAAGATAGATAGGTAGGGAAAGAGAGAGAGAGATATAATTTTATTATGCCCCAGTACACACTTTGGGGCAATTTTCTTGTATAATACAAGGAAGTACAATGCTCAATCAATAGAAAATAAAAAATACAAAATTGAGTACATAAGATAGAAGAAGAGAGAGAGTGAGAGAGATGGAGAGGGAGAGATTGATCGATTGATTGATATTTATTAGCTTTCTCAGCTATTTTTGTACATATCGTTACATATTTTCTTATACCTCCATATATGTTACTTTATTGTTATTCTAATATATTTTTTAACATGCGTTTACGCTGCTGAACTTTTTCACAGCCTTTTATTTCAGTTGGCAATGCATTATACATTAGCATTATATATATCAGTTGCCAATGCAAGCAGAGAGAGGGAGAGAGAGAGAGAGAGAGAGAGAGAGGGAGAGAGAGGGAGAAGGTGAGAGAGAAAAAGAGAATATACCCCCACAGTTATGTATCTAGAGTATATATACTATATGTAGTATATAGTGTATATTAGGGTGGTTCAAAATAACCCGACCCCCGAATTTTTTTCGGGAAACCCTCTGAAAAGCATCAGGATGATGAAAAAAGATATTTCCCACTGGCTGGGCGAAAACGAATAAGATTTAGAGGTCGCGCAAACGCGTTTTCTGCCTAAATTCGTCATTTTTTTCGTTCTTGCGTTTTAATTTAGAAAAAAAAGGTTTTCAATTGGAAACAGTTTGAATCAAGGGCTGCCGATTTTTTTTGCAATCAAATACACTATAGAGACATGGGAAAAAATTCCAAAACCGTTACCGAAACCATAGATGATGAGATGAAAAATCTTTCGCGTCATTTTTTTGTTAAAATCATTTTATTTTCGAAAAATTCCAGCCGGCATGATTTTCACGGGATTCAACTTGTGCCAGTCTAGATTAGTTCATCAAGTGCTATAGTTTCATACAAAAAATCAAGAAACAATAGGATACTGGATCCGCGAATTCATACGACCTCAAACTCATCCACCTTTTTATCTTCGAAAATCATAAAAATCCGCATTTAAAGTTAATTTTTCTTGGTCATTCATTTCATAACATTCACCACAGCTTGATTCCCAAACGCAGAGTCCATCTACCGAAAAAGTACAATCCAGAGACAGGGATAAAAGAGGCAAGATGTACACTACCGTCCATAAGTATGGAAACACTCGCCCCAGATCCGAGCCACACAAGAAGTTGTATCGCTCTTTGAAAAATGAAGATATCTCAATTTCCCAAGCGGCGTTCTAAAAAGAACATATTTAGCTTCATTTACTTCTTTTGGAAAAATTTTTGCGATTTTTTTTAGCCCGGTACGCACTTTGAAAGATGGTCATTTTTTGGCTTTTTTTGGAGGGTGGAAAATTTCCCGCATATCTCGTAAAAAAAATTTTTCAACTTTTTTTCTATGAAAAACTTGAAGCGGGGAGTACAACCTTCAATCTCATTTTTGGAAAATTTTTTACGATTTTTTTTCGCAACGATATTCAACTTTTTGCAAAAAACGACCATATTTATAACTCTGAAACTACTGGGTTTTCGTAAAATTACTAAGAGGGTAAAAAGTTGCAAACAATCATTTTGGATGTATCACATTTTTTCAGAATTAAAAAAAAAATTCGAAAAAAAAATTTTTTTTTCAAAAATTAAAAAAATTTTTTTTTCAAAATTTCTTCTTACATCAACGAAATATTATTTGATCGTGAAAAATCGGATCTCTACCTCATCTACACGGCTTTTTCATCGAAAAAGCCACCTTGGGCCAGTTTGGAGCAGGGTCAAATGGACAAATTGATGAGCGGATGCCACGTCTCGTCAAAGCTGTAATCGCAGCGAAAGGTGGCTTTTTCGATGAAAAAGCTGTGTAGATGAGGTAAGAGACCCGATTTTTCACGAACAAAAAAATATTTCGTTGATTTAAGAAAAAATTTAAAAAATTTTTTTTTTAATTTTTGAAATGTTACACACGGGTTTATATTTATCCCGTCTTATTATTATTTTATTCGCTGAAGTCAAAGGCCCCGGCGAATGGATTCTCTGTCCTATTTAAGCAGGGTAGCACCTCACCTTGTATATGCTTGTAGTTGGTGATGATCAGATGAGCTGTGATGCAATGAAGGAGTACAGGTGGTTTCACACGAATGTATTTATTCAAGAACACAGATCGATCAGTCACTTTTACAACAATAGTTTAAGTTGTTACAAAGGTTGAATGTTATACTCTATGATACACTGACGCGCAATGCCGCTAAGGTAATTGGCACGAACAATTATATCACAGAGGTAGTGAAGCGCCGCTAAGGTGTTCCTTCACTTAATGAGTTCTTATATACACTTGTCTACAACAAGGGTTTGAGAAGATCACGTCAATCACGCCCGCGAGAACCTAAGTACGCGAACGGACTTGCCGCTAAGGAACGGGATCTCTCGACCGATTGCTAAGAGCGTCGTATTAAGACTAATTTGATAATATGTCGAGAGAACCCTCGTTAGCTTTGGGCGTCCGGCTACAAGGGTCTCGTGGGGGTGGATTGAGAAATCATCGATTGATGTAGGTCTCGATGATTTCGAAACCCATGAGTTGAGAAATCATCGATGGATGGAAATCTCGATGATTTACGAAACCTGGTGATGCAAGGGATGCAAGTAATCCATCATATGTGATGTCATGTGTGATGCAAGGGATCGAATAAACCAGGTCATATGGTAAGGTAGCAAGATTCCAAGGACGAAAAGAGGAATCTGCTGACGCGCGGTTTGCTCGAGTTTCCAGAGAGTGACTGTCGCAAGAGTCGGCGTACTCTCTGGAATCTGATGACTCTGTTGTGTTGCAATGACCGCAGGTAGCGATACCTCGGTTCGTCACAGAAATTTTTTTTTTTTTCGAATTTGTTTTTTTAATTCTGAAAAAATGTGATACATCCAAAATGATTGTATGCAACTTTTTACCCTCTTAGTAATTTTACGAAAACCCAGTAGTTTCAGAGTGAGACTACCCCTTATAAATATGGTCGTTTTTTGCAAAAAGTTAAATATCGTTGCGAAAAAAAATCGTAAAAAATTTTCCAAAACATGAAATTGAAGGTTGTACTTCCCGCTTCAAGTTTTTCACGGAAAAAAAGTTGAAAAATTTTTTTTACGAGATATGCGGGAAAATTTCCACCCTCCAAAAAAGCCAAAAAATGACCATCTTTCAAAGTGCGTACCGGGCTCAAAAAAAATCGCAAAAATTTTTCCAAAAAAGGTAAATGAAGCTAAATATGTCCTTTTTAGAACGCCGCTTGGGAAATTGAGATATCTTCATTTTTCAAAGAGCGATACAACTTCTTGTGTGGCTCGGATCTGGGGTGAGTGTTTCCATATACTTATGGACGGTAGTGTATGTAGGTGTAGATAAATGTAACTGTCAATTCACGGATGAAACAAACTGAACGTGATTATTCAGAAAATATAGTATTTTATAGTTAAGAAGAATATGAATATATTACACAATATATTATATCATAAATGCTTCATGTTTCCAGTGATGAATTTATTGCTTCTTTGTCAACGTGGTAATGAGTTTGCGATGACGATGTATGACCTGAAGCAAATATTGCTTTTGTTCCTCGTTGGCCATATGTAAGGAATTGTATTCTTCCATCAGTGCAGCTCCTTGTTCAGCAACATCGTTGAGAATACTCAATCCCTGACAAATTTTTTTTGCATCCAAAAAAGTCGAATTTAACTCCCCATAGTAATTGATCCATTACTATGGGGAGTTAATTCGACTTTTTTGGATGCAAAAAGAATTTGCCATGGATTGAGAGTTGTCAACGATGTTGCTGAACGAGGCGTTGCACTGATGCAAGAATACAATTCCTAAAATACGGCCAACGAGGAACAAAATCAACATTTGCTTCAACATACATCGTCATCGCAAACTGATTACCACGTTGACAAAGAAGGCAACAAATTCCTCACTGGGAACATACAATGAAAAATGAAGTAGTTATGACATATATTGTAATATATTCATGTTCTTCTTAACTGTAAAATATTATATTTTCTGAATTATCACGATCAGTTTGTTTCATCCGTGAATTGACAGTTACATTTACCTATAACTACATACATTTTGCCTCTTTTATCCCTGTCTCTGGATTATACTTTTTCGGTACATGGATTCTGCGTTTGGCAATCAAGCTGTGGTGACTGTAAAGAATTTTATGAAATGAATGACCAAGAAAAATTAACTCTAAATGCGGATTTTTATGATTTTCGAAGATAAAAAGGTGGATGAGTTTGAGGTCGTATGAATTCGCGAATCAAGTATCCTATTGTTTCCTGATTTTTTGTATAAAACTATAGCACTTGATGAATAAATCTAGACTGGCACGAGTTGAATCCCGTAAAAATCATGCCGGCTGGAATTTTTCGAAAATAAAGTGATTTCAACAAAAAAATGACGCGAAAGATTTTTTGTCTCATCATCTATGGTTTCTGTAACGGTTTTGGAATTTTTTCCCACGTCTCTATAGTGGATTTGATTATGAAAAAAATCGGCAGCCCTTGATTCAAACTGTTTCCAATTGAAAACCTTTTTTTTCTAAATAAAAACACAAAAACGAAAAAAATGACCAATTTAGGCAGAAAACGCGTTTGCGCGACCTCTAAATCTTATTCATTTTCGCCCAGCCAGTGGGAAATATTTTTTTTGAAGCTTTTCAGAGGGTTTCCCGAAAAAAAATCGGGGGTCGGGTTATTTTGAACCACCCTAGTGTATATACTATATATATGTCGCATTCCACGTCAACTCAGCCACCCCGTTTTTTTTATTGTCTCGAAAAAATTATTCAGTACGGGCATTTCAAAGGACAATATTTCTATGACATTTTACCAAAATTTCATCCCCCTACTATTGTTGGTTCTCGAGATAATGATTAATGAAGTCTCAATTTTGTAAAAATCATAACTTCGTAACTACTGATCGGATTTAAACGATTAAATAAAGAATCTTTTTTATTTTTTTTGCCCTTTTTGAAAAAAAATATGTCATTATCGGATAAAAGCTCATTAGACAGTTTTCGGGGTAAATTAACAAAGAACAATTTTTCCCTCTTCACTGATGCCTTGTTCCATTTTGAAAAAATCCTGCGGAGTTGTGTATTGCCTCCCTCTATCAGAAAAAAATACTGAGTAGAATTCCGATTGGCCCTTTCGTGGGAAAAAAAAAAAAATCGAAAAATTTCCCCGAAAACTGTCTAATGAACTTTTCTCCAATGACGGCATATTTTTTTTTTTTTAAAGGGCAAAAAAAATAAAAATGATTCTTTTTTTAGTCGTTAAAATCCGATCAGCCGTTACGAAGTTATGATTTTCACAAAATTGAGAATTTATTAATCACTATCTCGAGAACCAACCATAGTGGGAGGATGAAATTTTGGTAAAATTTCATGGATATATTGTACTTTGAAATGCCCATACTGAATAATTTTTTCGAGACCAAAAAAAAACGGGGTGGCTGAGTTGACGTGGCTGCGTTGACGTGTCGTATTCCACGTTAACTCATCAGCCACCCCGTTTTTTTTGTCTCGAAAAAATTATTCAGTATAGGCATTTCAAAGTACAATATATCCATGACATTTTACCAAAATTTCATCCCCCCACTATTGTTGGTTCTCGATATAATGATTAATAAATTCTCAATTTTGTAAAAATCATAACTTCGTAACGGCTGATCGGATTTTCACGATTAAAAAACGAATCTTTTTTATTTTTTTTTGCCCTTTTTGAAAAAAAATATGCCGTCATTGGAGAAAAGTTCATTAGACAGTTTTCGGGGAAATTTTTCGATTTTTTTTTTTTCCCACGAAAGGGCCAATCGGAATTCTACTCAGTATTTTTTTTCTGATAGAGGGAGGCAATACACAACTCCGCAGGATTTTTTCAAAATGGAACAAGGCATCAGTGAAGAGGGAAAAATTGTTCTTTGTTAATTTACCCCGAAAACTGTCTAATGAGCTTTTATCCGATGATGACATATTTTTTTTTCGAAAAGGGCAAAAAAAATAAAAAAGATTCTTTTTTTAATCGTTTAAATCCGATCAGTAGTTACGAAGTTATGATTTTTACAAAATTGAGACTTCATTAATCATTATCTCGAGAACCAACAATAGTGGGGGGATGAAATTTTGGTAAAATGTCATGGATATATTGTCCTTTGAAATGCCCATACTGAATAATTTTTTCGAGACAATAAAACAAACGGGGTGGCTGAGTTGACGTGGAATGTCCCATATATAAAATAGAGTATATAAGGAGAGAGAGAGAGCGAGAGAACACACCTCGAGTTATGTACCTAGAGTATAATATATACTGTGACAAATTTCTTTATTTATAATGGAAATAAAGAGACGATTATTATGTGAGCGATATCATTCTTTTATATTTTCATGACATATCTATTTTTCCTTATTTATTTCGGGCACGACAGTTTATTCTCGGGCGATAGGTGAGCTTTGTTCGAGAATTAATTACTTCGCATATTACGAAATCACATTTCGTATCGCTCGCACAACCTTGGCACACAGTAACACACAGGAGTACAGGAATACAGAGAGTCAGAGACGATATCAAATTTGGCAAGAACTCCACAAGAGTTATATTAATTTTTATAGAGTTAAAGTGACGTTCAAGACGCAATGTCCAATTAACCGAATCAAGTAATCGTTCCCTCGAATTTCGTTAATTTACAAACCGAGAACAGGGACGGGGCACTTAGCTGTGGAGCTTCGCTCTTGATGCGACGAGAACGTAGAATCGGAGACCAAGATGGCGGATGGCGTCCCTTCTCGCTCTCGCGTACACGGGGAAAACTGGTTTGTAGTTCTGACAAATGCTGCCAACGTTGGGGCACTTCAGTCACTTCCACATAGTACCTTTGTAGATTTTACAAAGTATCGCGCTGTTGGATAGTTCTCGCTGCGCACGAGGCACGAATATCAGCTGCAATTCATTTGCGCGACGCACATTATTCCTCACTCACCAGTATTTATATATATATATAGACTTGCAGCTGATATTCGAGCCTAGCGCGCATGCGCGCAGCGAGAACTACCAACTCTGGCAGATCTACCTTTGTAGATTTTACAAAGGTAGCCTGGTCAAATCAACGAATTGATGCCAACAAAGGTACACGTAGTTGGTTTGACAATCTTACCAACGGCGCGCCAACAAAAAAACTCTGCCAAGATGAACTTTGTTATAGTGGCACCGCACGTCGGTCGGATCAACAGATATAGCTGTCAATATAACCAATTATTTTTCCCCGTGTAGACATGCGTTGTCTTGCTCTCTCACTCTCGCTTCGATTCGATAGCCTCCGTCTCTCGATGCGTCTCGCGCCTCGTGGCAATGTTCAATGTCCGAAATCTCGGAAGGACGAAATCTCGCCGGTAATGGAAATGTCCGCCGCAGCAAGACAAAACGAGCGATATATCGATCCCGCAGGACGATCTCAAATATAGCCCACTCGTCGGTATTACGATGAAGCTCTCGTGCTTAAAACGGCCCAGACACGCTCGGGTGCTGGAAGGGTTCACAGAATATAATAAACGATGCCGATGCGCCGAGTGTGCCCGAATATGAATTTATAATTTCCGAGAATAATTATCTTGCCCTACCTGTTAGATACGCGCACTTTGCCTTGTCTCGGTGAGGCCTATGAGTATTTATGAGTCATTTCGCCAAAGATTAGCCAAAGTTGTACCGAGTGCTCAAAATTTCAAAAAACTAAATTTGCCTTCCGAAAGATAGTACTCAAAAAGATATCCATGATTTTTTGAAAAATTTTTTGGCCAGTGGTTTTTAAGGGGAGGGTAGGGTTTTGAGGGTTCAAAAAAAGTGATTTTTTTTTATTGCATATTATGAAAGTATAGTAACTCAAGAATGTATAAGAAGTATAAGAACTCAAGAAAAAAGCCATTTGGGCTACTTACTATCATTATGCCTCAACCGATGCAAAACCACAACACGAAAACTGCCCTAGCGGAGAAGACTCATGGTGTGAATGGCAGAAAGCTGCAGCTTCAAACAAGCTGAATAATTTCAAACACTCATATTCTGCTCTACCAACTGATGTTTTACAAGGAATCAAGCCAATTTATGAAGATTTAAGCAAAGATGCTCTCCTAGAGCGATGTATTGGCGGATTCACACAAAATAATAATGAGAGTTTGAACCAGCTTATTTGGAAGATTGCGTCGAAAGTTGAGAGTGGTTCAGCAATTATCGTCCAATTTGCATCTTCAGTGGCTGCTTGTGTTTTCAATGAAGGCTGTAAAGCTTATGTAACCTTCCTAGAAGAGATGGGAATCAGTACTGGTCCAAGTTGTCATGGATGGGCGCTTCTAACCGACGATATTCGAATGAACAGAGCAGATGAGCGAGCAGCTGAAACCGCTAAAAATGATAGAATTCGCCGCAGACTTGATCAAAAAGATGCTTTGGACATTCTTGACGAAAGTTCTATACTCTATGGTTCCGGCATTGATGATTCTATGTGAGTAAAATAAAAAATAAATAGCTTACTAAGTTTTATCAGGGTCTTTTCGCTACGAAAAACTTTAAACGCGTTTTTCTCAAATCGATGTTTTTTGAGTCGGTGCACTCTGTATCTCAAAATCTATTCAACCGATCGTTCTCAAATTTTTTACAGTATTTCCTTACATAATTTATGAGGTAACCCTGTTGAGATTTTTTCGTTTTTGATTTTATTTTTTTTATTATTAACAACAATAGTCATGAATTTAGGCCAAAAATCGGTATTTTCACTTTCAAGTCTTGTAAAAAGTTCAAAAATTTAAAAAAAATGGAAAAACTCGACAGAGATACCTAGAGGGACATAAAAATTAAAGGAAAACCTTT
Source organism: Rhorus exstirpatorius (assembly GCA_963564615.1). NCBI lineage: Eukaryota > Metazoa > Arthropoda > Insecta > Hymenoptera > Ichneumonidae > Rhorus > Rhorus exstirpatorius. The sequence continues at coordinate 27,706,265 of OY751313.1, forward strand.
GGTTATTTCATTTCAGATGATCCAGTGCTGAGGTATGACGTGCACCGCAAAATGTATTTTTTCTGAGGCGCCTGCAAAGAATTGCTGCCATTCGGTCAATTTTCAATATTTTTCAACCAATATTTCACAGAATATAGTTCAATTACTACTCTTTAATGTACAATAATCAGAAATAAATTTACTTTCACCGTACGCCCAAAAAAAAATCTGTAAAAACCTGTTTTTTTCTGCCTTCAAAACCCTACCCCCCCCTTAAGCAATGGTGGCGGCAAATTTTCGAGTCTTCGAAATTACAAAATTTTCAACTCGATATATCTTTTTCCCTGAATAGATAGAAAAAAACTTCAGAGACGTTTTTTTTTCGTAAAACTCTGAAGTTTTAAACAAAAAATATATCAATATCCAATGCTATGTTTATAACCTCGAAAATCGAAGTTGAAATCTAAAAATCGATTTTTCAGCCCTTGCTCCCAATTTCAGATCGTTGAAAATATTTTTTTCGGAAAATTCAGAGTTTTTTACATCGAAAATGACTCAAAGGAACTTGGGATCTCCATAAGTACGTAAGACAAAAATTATAATTAAAAATAAACACAGAAAAAGTTACCATACTTTGTTTACTTTTCCTTTTTATCGGTTATTTTTTACGTAAGTTAAAAACTCATTTGCCAACATTTACAAAAACCATTTACAATAAACTATGAGCAATAAAATGGATTGTGTTCCTTTCAAGGGTTTTGCTTTTGGATATCTTTCTTTCAGATACTCCTTCACTCGATTTTTACGCATCTTTAGATACCCTAGCAAAGTTCATTTGATAAAAATATTCATCAGCTCACTTAGTACAACGCAAAAGATGTTAACATTTCATTTTTTGTGCCCAAAAGGAACAATTTAAGAATAAATCAGCTTTTGCGAATTTGTATCACCACAAGCGTCACTTTGAGATTGGTGCAGAGTGGCACTTTTTTGCTACTGCCCATGGCAAAGGACCCTGTGATGGCTTAGCAGGCTTAGCAGGCGTCGCGAAGGGCATTACAAGTGGGCACAAAAAGTGAAATTTTAACACCTTTAGCATTATATGAGTGGGCCAATGAATATTTTGACCAAGTAAACTTTGCTTTTGTATCTAAAGAAGCGTACAATTCGAGTGCAGAATATCTCAAAGAGATATTTTCAAAAGCGAAACCCTTGAAAGGAACACAATCGATCCATTGTATTGTACCTTGTACTGAAAATTCCGATTACTGTATTATTAAACAAAATTCTTTGTCGATAAATTCAAGAAAAATAAAAATGATTTAATCATAGTTTTTTTGTAAATGTTGGTAAATAAGTTTTCAACTTATTAAAAGGAAAAGTAAACAAAACATGGTAAATTTTGCTGTGATTATTTTTAATTTTAACTCTTGTCCTACGTACTTATGGAGATCCCAAGTTCTTTTGAGTCATTTTCGATGTAAAAAACTCTGAATTTTCCGAAAAAAATATTTTCAACGATCTAAAATTGGGGGCAAGGGCTGAAAAATCGATTTTTACATTTCAACTTTGATTTTCGAGGTTATAAACATAGCATTGGATATTGATATATTTTTTGTTTAAAACTTCAGAGTTTTACGAAAAAAAAAACGTCTCTGAAGTTTTTTTCTATCTATTCAGGGAAAAAAGATATATCGAGTTGAAAATTTTGTAATTTCGAAAACTCGAAAATTTGCCGCCGCCATTGCTCAAAAACCACTGGCCAAAAAATTTTTCAAAAAATCATGGATATCTTTTTGAGTACTATCTTTCGAAAGGCAAATTTAGTTTTTTGAAATTTTGACCACTCGGTACAACTTTGGCCAATCTTTGGCGAAATGACTCATATATATTTTCGAACAAGCGTTACTAATCGACGGTGCGCTCACCAAGACAATTCCGAGCGGACTGGGGCGAGGAATTAGGCGTACGGTCCGTGCTCGAGTTACGGGGGGAGACCACGTGACTGAAGGCAACCGGCGAAAAATCAATGATAGATCGATATTGCTCGATAATCGCGATGGGACACGCTAGATGGCTCGACGAGGCCTATTAGGACTCGTCGGTCGTTACAATACATAATATTATCTCTCTCTCTTTCTCTCTCTTTCCCTATCTAGCTATCTTTCTCATTCTCACTGTATCACGTCACATTTACTCTAATGTAAGAGAAGAGATAGTTAAAAGCAATCAAATAAATGTCCACTCGTATTCCAAACGAATATCGAGTGGAAATTCATTCTTATTTAAAGTAATTATCGATTTAAATCCATCTTGTTCGAAAAAAAAGTTGAGTGGAAATTTACTCAGTCCCAAAAATGAAATAAATAACGAGTGGATTTCCACTCGAACCGAAGACGGCGTTCAAATGGTTCCCCCACTCTCCACTCGGTTACGACGTGAACAACGAGTAGGAATCCACTCGTCACTCGAACGCGAAATAAATACAGAATGAAAAACCACTCCTCACTCGTACGCGAAACGAATGGCGAGTGGGAATCCACTCTTCACTTTATCGTGAAATAAGTGACGAGTGGAAAAGTATTTTGTATTTTAATGATGCATTTAAATACTTTTCCATTCGAGGTTGCCCATCCCTGCTACAGTTCTGTGAATATGCACAGTCCTTATTCGCATAGTTTCCCCGTGTCCATGGTAGAAATGTCATGGCGAATGCGATACAGAGGGGGAAGTCGGATGCGGCCGCATGTGGGTCCGGCAGCTGATCCAGGCTAACCCGCAGAGAGGACTAACCACTGACTTGAACTGACTCTGACATAGGTGACAGCCTGAGAACAAGGGGAAATTAAAAAAAAAATAATAATAAATAACACTTATTATTCTGAAATTTTCGTTCCTCATATGTGACTTTTTTTCATCAACTAACGTACAAAACAATAAAAAAATTGAACTTTGAGCTTAATAACTTTATTTCGAATGCTTCAATTCGAACATTTCCCCTCAGCTTCATGGTCTGTTTTTCTTCAGTTTGGAAAGTAGAATTATATTTCGAAAAACTCTAAATTTTGCAAAATCTCAATCGATTTCTTACCAAACTTGGTATTATTTACATTCTGTAAAGTATGTCTGATATCTAATTTAATCTCAAAGCTATCGTCACTTTAGTTGTGCAAAAAATTATATGTTCTCAACTCCAAATTTGTTCGACTTCGTTAATGCACAGTTTTCAAAAAATTCAAAATCTCATAAAATATAATTCCCTTCATTGGTTCTATCCAAATTAACCATAGACCGTTGTAGTCTCTTCAAGCTACGTGCCAAAATTAAAGCCGATATTTCAAAATTCAGTGAAGTTAGAACTACTATAAATATTTTTCAGAAAGTTCAAAATATCGATACATTATTACGGTTGCACTGATTAAAAAAAAAAAAATCATACCATACACAGAGGACTGGCAGCTCTAATATTATTCCAAATTTTGGTCGGTTATATCAAAGATTCCTCTACGTAGGAGCAAAACTCCTGTGAATTAACTTTCACCATATTTACTTTCCTCGTAATTATTTCTTTTCACAAAGCCAAATCTCCATGAGGATATCAAAAGCTTCTGAAAAAAAAATTCGTTATAGCTATGTCTCGTGGCTCAAGAAAATTATACAAATTCGTTATATTTACAATAAATTTATCTCAAATAAAATGTATTGCAAATGGATTATACCACATTTACAAGCAACAGCATCGGCCACGTGGTCGGTGCACGGCTTCTCTGATTTACTAAGTTAAGAAGCATTTGTCTCGATTTGTACTGGGAGGGGTGACTGCTTAACTGTGCACTGGATTATGCACTGAGCGAAAGGCAATTTTTCTAATTTTATGACAGTAATACTATTGTAAATCAGTAAAATTTAGTCACCTGTATCGGCCAAGTTTTTCCCAGTTTCCTTATGCCTTAATGCAAATGCGATACAGTAGTGCATTCGGAACGAGTTGCTGCGGACCACACATACTCACACCCACACGGGGGGGCTCAAGGAATGGAATAGAAATTAGAATAGAAAGGGAGCCACACGTAAATACACGAAAGCGTATACAAAATGCAAATATTAATAAAAGAAAATACTAAAATTTATGTATACTTTGTTCTTTATCGCCGCGAAATTACTGACCATTGACCAGAACTTATATGCGTGCTTTTTTAAATTTCATGATTCTATGCGAATAAATAGAAATTGTTATTAACTTGCCATCAAATGACTATTCACGTTATCCTCCATGTGCTTCCGAAGGGCATCTTCGTTCAGAAAATTTTCACAACAGCCAAGATCCTTGAAACAACACACAACGCCATGTGTTTCTTGAACGTGTTTTTCCATTTCTACAGGGGATAATTGGATCTTACAGCCAAATTGCTGATACGGACAGTTTGTTCTTTGCTGGGATATCTCTCGACTTGTATAGTGATCTTCAAAAAGATCTTTTTCAGGATCCAGAGGCTTGCTATCGACCGGACAGCAGGCACCTTCTTTTCTGTATGATACAACAGTCATTTGGACGAAGTAAACTTGACAAATTTCCAATAATTTTTTATTGGGCCAGCCAAACAAAAAAATTGTAAGAGGCACGAAAAAAGTACCAAATTGTTGAATCTTTGGTTATTCTTATACAAGCAGGCTTTTTAAAATGGTAAATCTCAGTTCACACCACTGTAACAAATCCACTTTATCCCTTAAGGGGGGACAGTACTGAAATTGGAATTTTTTTTGTTTGTCTATGGATATTTTTCAAATCTTGACAACTTTTATGAAACTTTTGAACTAGAAACTGACCAAAACTCAGGGTGTGTAGGTTAAATATTTTGTGAGTTATGGCTTTTTTTCTAATTCTAAAGTATACTTCTTAAAAATGTTCCTTGCGCGTACAGTGTTATCGCAGAGGGTTGAAATTTGTTCCTCACACATATACTACCATAATCTAAAAATTTGTGAAAGGATTTTCAAATAGACTTTATTTGGCTATTCAAGCTATTACCAATGCAGAGGTATTTAAAAAAAATATAATTTGTCGTACATTATGTACCAGAAAATTAGTTCTATTGACACTACGCCAAATTCCTTCCGGCAAATTCAAGATAATGTGCCCTAGAATATGTGTTTCAAAGGGGAAAGTGATCGGACTAAAACTAATGCGCAGGAGATTTTTTGAATACCCAAAAATACAATTCCGAGATAAACGCGATTGAATGAATTTTTTTTGGAACAATTCCTAAGAAGCAAAAAGTGAATGGGAAAGGCTGAATTTTGTTCTGTGAAGATTCCTGACGAATAGTAGTTGATATTGGAGTTTATTTATGGCCATTACAAATTATCACTACTGGAAAAATTGTACAACTCACAAGAAGAGAGGCATAGATCCGGATGATGGATTCAGTTCAAACTCCTAGAAGTTACTTCTTGGGGCAAAAAATGAAACCTTTGCTGTTCAATTCAATCTCATAGGTCTTTCTTCTCTGTACGAGCCCAAATTTGTGATATTATTGAGCGATTCATCGATTACCTGCGATGATCTAATACATGTCATTCTAATTGAACCCAATCACTCATGTTGATAAAAAGCAGCTGATTTACAATAAAAACATGTTTCTGCTTTACACAATGAAATTATCACAAGCCTCATCTTTAAAATTCACAATTTCTAGCGAAAGACGCCGCTGTCAAGTCTTTGTCGCTGCATCGGATTATCAGGCTCCTTGACCGGCTTGTCATTATACAATCATTCTGTAATATATTTATATAATAAGCGGTAAGCTCATTTGATTAATATTCATAGCTTACAAATTTCAAATAAGTGTAACGTGTCGCAAGACCCATCTGACACTTGCGAACCAGCGATATCCAACATCAGTTTCACTATCACTTTATTGACAGTATTGCAGATTCCGCACATTACTACATATAAAACATGAAGCTTTGGGAAATTATCATATAAATTTGAGAAAAAATTACACTTTTCTGTTTCAAAAGTTTTCTCAGGTTGTTGGCTGTTCATACGAAATGATTCATATCGCATATGTATATATGTGAGAAAATCAATATTCTATAAATTCAGAAGTAAACATTGCTGTTCATTTCATGTTTCATAAATCACATTTAATCGTTGGTGCTTGGTTCATGATTCTCGAATTGCTTTAGATACACAAATATAACCCGAATTTGTGAAAAGAAAGGTTATAACACACTGAAATATAAGTATACTGGAATGCGTACGGATGTATTCGGAGGTAGCCTTACGAGCGCGCTACTGTCTCACTCACACCGTGTAGTAGCAGAGACTAGTAGAGAGATCGCCAACGCAGGTGCTCGAGGGGGTTTCGACTGGCCGAGGTAGTGGGGGTAGTTCGCGTGGACATTGACTCGGGCGGTGTGGCAGATTTTGAGTCAGCTGTGTGCACATTGGCCTCCCGGGTAATGCAGGTTGACTATGCGTGGCGTGCACATGGTGGCCAGGTTCGGAAATTGGCTGACAGTACTGTCAGTACTAGAAAATGTACAGTATACGTGACTTGCACTATAGATTTTCTAGTACTGACAGTACTGTCAGCCAATTTCCGAACACGCTCGGTATCGAGCGAAAACGCAGATATATGTTACACGGACCACGGACTGTGAACCGCTAGCACAGTCTGCTACCCTGTCGGTCTTGGGATCGAAACTACACTACATACTCGCATTTTTTTTCGGAATTAATGTTTCGAATATTTTTTTTTTTTTTATATTTAGTAATAACGATGTTTTAATTTTAGTAAATAAATGGTATATACTGTTATTATAACGAATCTTTGCTACAGGAAATATTTTTATTTTATTACTCTGTATTCTTCAAATATTCCTGTCAAATATTCCCAAGGAGTTTGCACACATTGGCATCCCAAAAAATAGGCCTATTTATTTTATATCCAAACATAAGGAATCTTTTACCAAATCTTTAACCCTACACCCCGCAGATGTACGGAGTAAAATATACGGTATAAATGGTAATCTCGAAAAAATTACCGCCATTAAATTTTTTAGACCAATAATAATTGGGTCCTCGAAGTATAAAAAGTCTATTTATTTATTTATTTACATTTATGCAAACACCACGCGCAATTTTTTTTTAAATTAATATGTTTTTCAATATTTAATTTTTTTTGTATTTTGTAGTAACAATATTTCAATTTTAATAAATAAACAGCACCTACTGTTATTTTGATGAATCTTTTTGCTACAGGAAATATTTTTATTTAATTACTCTGTATTGTTTAGATATTCATGTCAAATATTTCATAAGGAAGTTGTACACATTGGAATGCCACAAAATAAGCCTATTTTCATAATTCATTCATAAGTATAAATCGATCTTGTATACTGAAACCTTGATTATTTGGTCAATAAAAAAAAAATTCATACAAGTCTAAAACAATTGAGTCTAAACAACCAGGCAAAGGTCTAAAACAACCAGCTGTTTCTACACTTTCGAAGGACAATATGACATTGCACCAAAATTTCATCCCCCCACTATTGTTGCCCCTCGAAATAATGATTAATGAATTTTCAATTTTACAAAAATTATAAGTTTGTAACTACTGATCGGATTTAAATGATTAAAAAAGGATATTTTTTATCTTTGTTGCTCTTAAAAAAAATACGCCGTCGGCGGAGAAAAACGTATTAGACAGTTTTCGGGGTAATTTTTTGATTTTTTTGTTCTTTCTACGAAAGGGCTACCCGGAATTCCACTTACTATTTTTTTTTCCTGGTAGAAGGGGCAAGACGCAACTCCACGGGATTTTTTTAAGATGGAAAAGGGCATCAGTGGAGAGGGAAAAATTGTTTTTTGTCAATTTACCCCGAAAACTCTCTAATGAGCTTTTACCCGATGACGGTATATTTTTTTTTTCGAAAAGGGCAAAAAAATAAAGATTTTTCCTTTAATCGTTTAAATCCGATCAGCCGTTACGAAGCTATGATTTTTACAAAATTGAGAATGATTTATTAGTCATTATCTCGAGAACCAACAATAGTGGGGAAATGAAATTTTGGTGAAATGTCGTGTATATACTGTCCTTCGAAATGCCTACATACTGAATAATTTTTTCGAGGCGAAAAAAACGGAATGGTTGAGTCGACGTGGAACGCGACATATGTATGTGTGCGTGTGTGTGTGCCTGTGCATGCACGTTTGACTTTATCACATACAACAATAAGATGCGAGAATGGCAAATAAATAAAAGATTTTGGACTTTTTTGGAAAATTCTAGAGCTTGCTGAGGAATCATGGAATGTGCCATATGGACATATATAATGTGTGTGTGTGTGTGTGTGTGTGTGTGTGTGTGTGTGTGTGTGTGAGTGTAAGTTCGACGGGGAAAATCACGGTGAAACGTGTTCGATAATAGGCTCCTATAGTAACTGTCGAATGATGAGTGCATATTATTTCCCTGGCATGCCCCTGATATACGATTTGACGCTCGTTTCGATGTGTACTTCTTTTTTATCATATAAATATTGTAATTTGTAAAACGCTCGTAAAAGGGTTTCTATCCGAGAAATAAATAAATAAATGAATAAATAATATAAATAAATAGATTAATAAATAGACTTTATACTTAGCGGATCCAATTATTATTGGTCTAAAAAATTTAATCACGGTAATTTTCTTGAGATTACCATTTATGTCGTATATTTTACTCCGTTCATCTGCGGGGTTAAAGATTTTTAGTAAAAGATTCCTTATGCTTAGGATATAAAATAAATAGGCCTATTTTTTGGGATGCCTCCTTGAGAAATATTTGACAGGAATATTTGAAGAATACAGAGTAATCAAATAAAAATATTTTCTGTAGCAAAGATTCGTCATAATAACAGAAATATACAAAAAAAAAAGTATATGTCAATTCCGAAAAAAAAATGCGCACCTTGGTTTCGATCCTAAGACCGACAGGGTAGCAGCCACGGACGCAATGACCACTGCCACGACCTATGTACGTATATGATGTTGGTTACCGGATTATGTTCATCTACAGGAGGCTAAACCGCCAATTAATTTAATTTTATGTCACTTTAGTCGAGTTAGATATGATATAAACAACAATATTGCCAAAACGTGCATGCTAGAATGAAAAAGTCGTCTCTGACGCAGTAACGTATTGATAAGCATATTTTTCCGCAATACAGGCACGACAATTTTTGTGATATATACTTAAATGAATGCTTATTATAACTAAATTTTGAGATAAAGACTCGTTTTTTGTCATCAAGACATAATCTAGTGTATAAATAAAGGGCAGCTCTCACATTTTTTGTCTTCTACAACAAACGCGAGAATCGCGGTTCGAAACGGCCAAAACGGTTCACAGTCCGTGGTCCGTGTCCATATATCTGCGTTTTCGCTCGATACCATGTGCACGCCACGCTCAGTCAACCTGCATTACCCGGGAGGCCAATGTGCACACAGCTGACTGAAAATCTGCCACACCGCCCGAGTCAATGTCCACGCGAACTACCCCCTCCACGACTAATCCCCCCTGACCAGCTTTACACCCGCAGGGCGACCGTTGGCGATCTCTCTACTAGTCTCTGGTAGTAGTTTGTCCTTTTCGAACCGAATTGCGCATGTAATGTACAGGCCCAGAAAAAATGTTACGCTGCTGACTATGGTACCGACCCCGACCACTGTTCGGAAATTGGCTGACAGTACTGTCAGTACTAGAAAATCTATAGTGCAAGTCACGTATACTGTACATTTTCTAGTACTGGCAGTACTGTCAGCCAATTTCCGAACACGGCCAAAAGTATATCACGCTCTTAATTAACGTCGTTGAGTTTTGAAAACTGACGAAGTTTTGAATAAAATAAAATTACATTTTTTATTAAATTTTGTAAGCAACGAAGAATGTCTAGGCAGTGTTGAGCTATTGAGTATACTTTTATTTCAGTGTTATAACAGCAGACAGCTGGACGAAACACGACAGATCTTACTTTGTAATCCGCACACCAACTTGGCTGGTGGCAGCACTATTGTTGCGGAAAAGGAAACGAGATAGCCGTACAACTTTTTTTTTCTAATCGTTTGGCGAAGATTGGTGAACTAATTAAAACGTTCGGCGGTCAATAGTTTTTTTTATAAATGAATAATCAAAATTTTAACGTATTGACCGCCAAACATTTGAATTAGGCCACCAATCATTATCAAACAAGTTTCTTTCGATTCCAACGTGACCGTAAATTTTTTTATTATTTATTTGAAAAAAAAAAAACTATTTACCACCAAACATTTTCATTAGGCCACCACTCATCACCAAACGATTTCCCTTTAATATAATTAATTTGGAAATAAATTAGAAATGAAATAACGTATTTATCAGGCTAGCTTGACAACACGTAGACATTTGACAGAAGTCGTGTATCAAGCGTGTATCTTTCGATAAAAGCAATGAGTATAGGATAGGATAGAGTGGAAGCTACCATATGGCCGCAATGAGGATATACGAATTTCAGCGCCATCTGTGAAGTCGAACTCATGAACCATACAGAAAAGGCGGTAAAAGCGCCATGTATTGTATATATAATATATCCTTGGTACACTCTTTGAATAAAAGCAATATTTTAAAAAAATTACAGATGGGAAAAGTATATCACAAATTGATCATTGCACAAATTATCCACGACGCTGACGACCGAATAACACGACGCGAATAAAGCTTTTTTGGTTTATGGGGCTCAAAATCACCTAAAAATTTTTTTTTCACTACCATGATATTTTTTATATATGGAAAAAGGTTTCAAGGACATTTTTCCGACAAAAACGATAAATCGATTTTTTAGTCATTTTGCTCGAATTTTTCAGTACTGTCCCCCCTTAATTTAGCAAAGAATCATTTTTTGGCCCATCTTTGCAGGATAAACAAATCTAACATGCAGACTTGAGATAAGTTTGTAGGAGATATTTCAATTACTACACTGAGTTTGAACGGCTGTTTGAGGTTTTAACGGGTTCAAAAATTTTTCTTTCAGAGAAGGGCGAATGGATGTAATTGAAAAGAAAGTTCTATTTTGTGGTGATAATTATAGTATTTGAAGAAAGTTCTTGAACCGCACCATTCTGAAATGCCTAAGGTCCGGTTCCACAACTCTGTACTTTAACGCAGTTTAGTTAACCCGAGGTTTAAGGTAACCGTTGGTTAACTTCTTTACTGCGTTCCACAACTCGTTAATAATCGCAGTTTAACTAAACCTATACACGATTGATGTTAACTACTTTTTGCTTAGAAACTTCCATTGCGATTGGTTGATGGAATCACCAGAGCAGAAAAAAATACCGGTGGGAGGTGGGATTGACGTGACGTATGATCGGGAAGTTCGATTATTCATGTAAAAAGTGGTTGAGGTTAGATTGTCGTAAACGGTGAAAAACGTGAAGAAAAATGACTCCTACGAGGAAAAGGATGGCAAATTTTTCGCAAGCTGAAAAAGTTGCATTAATAACAATTATTGAAGAAAAAAGTACCATCGAAAATAAAAAAAACTGACGGTGTAACGTCGAAACAAAAAGAAGCCTGCTGGGCAAAAATTGCCGAAGAATATAATAGTAGTGCTAGTGGTCCAAGTAGAGATGTTACATCTTCGAAAAGCTGCTGGGATAATTTGAAGAAACAAACTCGCAAACATTTTGCGGAGTTCGTCGAGAAACTTTTGCAACAGGTACATACTACCCCGTTTTTCATTCTTCTTCACGTGCCAATTCATGTACTCTTATTGATAGTTAATAGAATCATTACCTCACAGGTGGGGGAACTATCAATGTAACTGAAAATCCAGTATGTGACCGGGTAAAATCGGTCATTCAACCATCAGTTGACGGAATAAAGAATCCGTTCGATAGCAACAATGGTACGTACTATGATATATTGTTGTAAACATTTTGTTCACATCATTGCACAGTATTTATCTTCAATTTCTTTATAGCGTCAGACAACCGACATCAGGAAAATGTAAATATGATGCACGACGATGAGAACGAAGAATATTTTGTAGAGGTAAGTACTGTGATATCATTTATGCATTGTTAGCAGAATGTGATTGCAGAAGAAAAAAAGAATATTTGTTTTACGAAACGGTCTTAAAAAAAAAAACCATGCTACTATGGATTACAGATTCTTGAGGATACGGATTGTATAGATAATCTCTCATCTTGGTCTACTTGGAATCCAGCAATGTTGCGGCAAAAAAAGAGTCCTGAGTCGGTAGCACAACCTTCTGAAGATAATGTGACGTGCGCTGATGTGGAATCGGCTATGATAACATCACCGACAAGCCAGCGATCACCAAGCGATCCAAATCTAAAATAAGTTCAGATAAAACCAGGAGAAATCTACGAAAAAATGGCCCCCTTGCCTCCACAAATTGGACAAAATTGAGTGCCAATAGCCGAAATAAAAAATTTGTTGATTTGACACAATCGAAATTAGAATTAGTAGAGATGACGAAAGAGGACATGCGGATAAAATCTGAAATAGAGGTTCAGATACTTCAGGCGCAATTTAAAAAGGAGCTCCTGGAAATTCAAATTCTTAAAAAACAAATGGAATCGGTGGATCGTAGTCCTAATGAGTGAGGATGATTTTATTACAAGGACTTTTTCAAAAGTTTTATAAAATTACTGCTGTATTATTTAGATATAAGAAAGACAGAGTTTATCTCATTATTTTATTAAGATATATTCTTAAGAAAAAATAAAGAATATACGGTTATTATTTATATTTTCATAAAATGTTTTACATGAAAAAAGTACACAAAATTTTTCTCATCCGTGTCGTTCTTTCTATTTTCTTATATACAATTTTTTACTATCTTAATAAATTATAAAATCAACGAAACAGGCAAATAGGCGAATGGACCGAGAAACATTTTCTCGTAAGTACTAGGATCCATTTTTTACATTTCATTAATTGTTTTATAATATCTCAAAAATTTATACAGTCTAAACATAAAGTCTTTAAAGCATCGCGACCAAATATCACGCACCGATATATAAATAATATTTTGTTTGCAAAGAATACAAACGTTATTTCATGAGATGCCGCTCTTCATCCTATATTAGGCTGAAAAATAATCGAATTCATACGATTCAAATGCGAGTAGTTCCATATATACGCGCCAAAAAAACATTAAATACCTTTGGAAGTACTCATGAACGAGTGCGTTTTGCACCGGATTATTGCCCTGTGCACGATTGTCAGGAGGTATGTTTTCTTGAATCATGAGCTCATCCCATTGGGCAGGCAAATTTAAGAGAGGGTCTACCGGTGGAGGAAGATGGGTGAGGTGACAGTGTTGTCTTTAGGTTTCTGGGGCCCGCGTGGACAGTGTCGGTGGCCACCGCCATCCACGGGCAGGACCCTGACCCCATCTAAGTCAGTGACCGGATCCCCGGGGAAGATACCCGCGAGGCAACGTAATTACTGCCGGCAGAGCAAAGGGTGTTTTTCAGATTTCAGCCAAATAGTTCGATTACGCCTTTTGAATTTCGCGCCCTTATGACGTCCTCGGCCAAATTGCAAAAGCTCTCGGACGCGAGGGACTCCAGCGAATTGGGAGAGGCGCGGAACGTCTAATTAGCGAAGAAGAACATTGAGGGGCAGCGGTGGCGCTAGGAGGAACAACGAGAGCGCCAAGGGCCGAAAAGAGGGGAGAGCATCGACCCCGGAAGAGCGACGATCGAGTATCGGAAATCACTTCTTCCCGACCAGTCTTACCCTATCGACGTTATGTTAAGTAAAATAGAGTAAGTGCGTCGTCTCAGTGCTTCGCGCAACGACTTGAAGATTCGAGATTCGAACTCGTCCGCTACCATCGAGATACTTGGTGAGACCCAGCTCCATATCACTGTACAGGCGATAAACTCATTGACTCGTGTTAGCCGTGTGGCTTTTTCTAGTTTATTTGGTTTGGTTTTGGTTTATCGTATGTCGATTTTGGTAATTCTATAGTATACTAGTGGGTGTGTGCCCGCGAATGAGATTATCGCCTCATTATCAAATCACTCTTTTGGTTCTTTTGTATTATCTTTTTGGTATTATCGTATCGTTCAGGCATTTATTTCGTATTTAGAGTCTTCGTGATTATTTTGGCTCTCGTGAATTATTCCGGCAATTTAGTATTATTCATTTGTTCGTCCTTTTCGCGTCACATATTTTGTTGAGTGTCGTTATGAATTCGCCTTGCGTGCGATTAAATATCTGGTTATCTCGTGGCGGTCTGGAGCGTCGAATATCGTATCCGGTTATCTTTTGGCTATCTTTCAGATCGGGTGATCTCGGTTATCTTTGGCTGCCTGTGAGATCTTGTATCTCGGTTATCTTGGTTACCTTTGGGTACCTGTGACATCTTGTATCTCGGTTATCTATGGTTATCTCTGGCTATCTGTGTGATCTGGGGAGATCGGAGAGTCTACGGTTATCTGAAGTTGATACGATATTCGCGTGTCAGATTAAGCTCACGTTATTTAGCCTAATTCCTGAATTCAAGAATTCGGATTTTCTGTAACTCAGGACGACGTTAAAAAGCTCATAAATTGCGCCTTAAGTTTTTATGTGAATTCCGGTTATATTTCATTGCGTTTTCTCGAGCCGAGTATATTAAGCGAGCCTGTAGTTTCTTGTGGAAGATACGCGTGGAATTTTGATTTGTCATAGCCATTTCGTTCCGTTATCGTTAAGTCGCGTTGAAAGAGACGCGTTATCGTTGAATTTATTGTAATATTGTAAGTCAGGGTATCATAAATCGGCGTGTCCGCCGGATTTGTTCATTTCAGTAAGGTTACCTTTGTAAATCGCCCACAGTTTGATTATTTAGTATCTTTGGCTCTCGGGAGCTCGTATTCATTTTGTTAAATTTGTTAATCTAAGTTAAGCACGATTTTATTGTACAGCGCCGAACCCACTGTACATCCCCGTCGCAATAAGTGCGGGTGATCACCGGGATCGATGAAAAATAAATTAGTTTCCCGAAGCACCGTGTCGTTATTTTTCACCTAAGGATCCCGCCCCTCTACCATAATCGTATCGTTTTTTGTGAGCTTAGCCGGCATTCTGTACTAAACTCAATTTTTAGCTATCGAGTTGCCGGCTATTGAGAGCGAAAAATAAATAAGCCATTCGTTCGTGAATGGTGGTAACGAACGAGATTCGTTCGTTACCTGGCGCCTAGCTCTCGAATGGTCGGATATTACGTATTTTGGTTAGATTGGGATATCGAATTCGGGTCATTATAATTGCCGTAATTTGTAAAATTGAGCTCAGTTGTCTGAGTAGAAGAATTGAAAAATTCCTCATACCAGATATATACCAAGAGTATTTTAAAAGATTAATCGATTAAACGAACTTACTTGTACGTGAAGTTCGATCATAATTGTATGCAGCGCTTCTTCCTCGAGATAATCAGTGTAGTACCCTCGTTCCACGCCAGTGAGGCCACAAGTTCAAAGCAAAAAATTTTTGCCTGCGCTCTGTCGTCATGACAACGCGCACTACGATATTTGTCATTCTTCAAAGCACTGCCGCAACATTCCTAGGGTAATCTCTGAAGGGAGGTGAGTTATAGATTCAGGGAGGGAGCTGTCACTTCGAAGAGGCGCTACATACAATTACGATCAAACTTTACTTACAAGTAAGTTCGTTTAATCGATTAGTTGTATTTCGCACCTCTTCCTGTTCAAAGTATGCTGCGGTAGATAAGCATGAATAATCTCTAAGTCGTGTGTATGCCAACCTTCATAATTTCTTATAATTATGTAGGTGTATATAATATAGTATAAATATCTTAATATATTATGATATCAGATATTATGTTGCAGAGACCTTGCAGCAACACTGCAGTACTGCAATAAAAATCATACTTCAACAATCTTGCTGAGACTTTGTTGCACGTTGCTAAGACATTACTGCAACTTTGCGTACTGTATGGGTATCTATTGGTACAAAAATCTTTACGCCATGTGCAGAGCAGCCGCATCTGCATTATTCGTCAGTATTGAAATTCTGTTAAGATTTGAAATCAATTTATGAGATCCTTTTTCTGAACAAATAACCCATACGAAGCTCAGTTAATGCTCATAGAATATTCTTTGATTCATCAGTGACTTGTCTCATACAATTTGTTATATCATTTTGAACTGCAATTTTTTGTTCGTCAGCTGAGGGTGATTTTTTTTATTCTTTTTTTTTTATTTTCTTTAAAGCTGGAGTGATCATTTTGTTTATTTTTTTTTATTCATACTCAAAAATGCTATAATTTCGATCACGCTATAAAATATCAAAAAAATCGCTAACCATCGTGATAAAGAATTGAAACAAAATCTCGAACATGAGATATTTTACAAAATTGTTAGTTCAAGGTAATTTTAATTACGCCAGACTCACAGCGTCTTTGACGCATTACTTATTTGTAACCCCTTCGAGTCTGAAATCCTCAGATTCTCAAAAATTTAAAGCGATAGTAATGACCCTTCAAAAGAGAGAGAGAGCAGTGGTATAGTGGTAGCGTGCCCGGCCCACACGCAGAGGGCCCTGGTTCCATTTCCACAGCGGACACCATTAGGAAAAATTTCATATGCTTTTTCTGCGACCTCGATGGTTCGAAACCCACCTAAAAATGCAGTTTTAAAGGCCTTGGTATGGTAGCCGAAAGACTGCGAGATACCTCAAGTTCGACTCCCAGCGCCATAGGCTCGCCAGGTGGATGCAAAAATGGGCACGAACGTAGCTCCAAACGTAGGACGTACGAACTACAACCTCATCTATTCCGATGCTGACACTCAGTGAGTCGCCACGAGCCCCGACACCGGCAAGCAAATTGGAGCCAAACGAATAAAGAAGAAGGAGACCGTCCAAATTTATCCCTCCGAATTCACAAATTAAAATAAGGCCCCAAATGACGATACAAAAACTTCTCCGTTGGAGGAGGAATTCCCGATTCAAAAGTCAATGACTAGCAACCATTAAGGTTTTTATTAATATACATTTGCAACGATGTTAGACCTGTTGCGAAAAGTTGTCTAGGCAACCGTGACATATTTAGACTGCTCGATTCTTAAATCGACTATATTTTGAATCTTTGAAACCGTCGTAACAGGTATCGAACTCAAAGTCAATATGACAATCGGAGATTATTTACCTCTTTACTCAACGGTGTCATCAACGCATTGTCACAAAGAGGTGCTAACCCCACTTTCAAGGCAGAATCTTAAGGAGGTATTATCGTTTCTCACGTGAAAATTATTTTCCAACTTAGCTGAGTGAAATTTTGTGAACACGAAATTCAGAGCAAAATCCCCACTTGTGGTGAAATTTCAGAACGATTTACCGTTTAGAAACTGAGATATTTAATTTCAAAATCACAATATTTGTATCCTTTTAACACATGTCTTATGGCGTGAGGGGTACCAAGGTTAGGTTTTTTATTTTTTTCTGCGTGATATTCCAACTTTCGTTGATGAAAAACGAACACATGCAACTTTGGATTACAGGTAATAAATTGATGTACTTTAAATGTAGGATTACCGATGAAATAAAAGAGAAATATCGAGTTAATCGCACTGGTTTCTGAACGCGACGGACTATACGAGCTGATTAAAAATAAATTTAGCAACGCCGCATAACCAACTCAAACTATCGCACGCATATATGTGTGTCTATATATATGTATATGTATATATATATAGATCGGAACTTGAAAAATAAATGCAAAAAATAAGCAGTGAAATAATTTCACCATTTGCGGTTCGATCACAAAATAAGTGAGGTTAGGTTCACATGCTTCACGCACGCACCCATACAACTCTGACACACGACACACGCATTCTTCCGCTAAGCGATGTTGCCACCTAATCTTCTTCGCCATATAACTGCTAGAATCATGCAAGTCTTTTCTTATGAAAATTTTTTTTCCTAACAATTAAAGTGTTCAAAACACAAGAATATTAGGAATAAAAAATTAAAATAATTTTTTAGTCACTATTTAAAAATAAAAATTTAGCAGAAAATCCAAACACTATTTTGACTCTGAAGTTTCGATAATACCTCTTTAACTCGACTCGTGATTATACATCACGCTGATACAAGTTCTGATAGGCTATTCTTATCCACCGGTGACCTTGCGAAAGTTCCAACAACCTTTCATTGCCGTTTCTTCAACCTTTGTTCATCTATGATTATAAAATTTGTATACATTAAACTAATACCGATATAAGTATCGGAACATAAAAATTTCCATATCAGAGATGCAAAAGGAACGAAGTCTTTGGTACCCCTGCATCTCTAATACCAAAAGACTGACAACTGAATTGACTTATGTCAAAATTCATGAATTGTAATAAAGCGGTCAGTCATTTTAGTCCTAGAATTCATGATTGCAGGTAGTGGTTGTTACGCGATGTCTCAAAAACCTTTGCAGATAAATGATTTATTTCTTTCCTCTTGTCTCCTGTATTCCATTATCTTGTATTCGTTTTTTCCTTTACCTGCACCAAGTTGGTGAACCTTAATATAAGATTCAGGAGGCAGATTACGTGCAAAATCGAATTCGATATCGATAAGCGACTACATACAACGCCTCTTATCTTCGTACGTTTTCGTTATCTATGGTTATGGGGGTCTAGGGTAATTTTCAAAATGTGCCACTGACATCAACCGATTTATATTTGAAAAACACGCTAGTGATTCCGACCGACGAAAAACCCTAAATGTTGCTAACCATGAACCATGCAAGTTAGAGAAGAGAAAATCATAGACGTCGACTGATCGAATTCGAACGGTGCACGTAATCCGCCTCCAGCCTTCACAAGAAAAATTTCACTAACAAGGAAAGTCCTTCCGCTGACGTCCTTCCATTTTGACGAAATACAAATATGTTATTCTACATCAAAATCTAAGAGACACGTATTTTTTTTATCGGCGGAAAATCGTTTCTAGGGGGTGAAATTATCCTTTAAAGTTCAAACCTCCGAGGGTTACTTTTCAGATTTCACCTATTTTTACTTGAGATAATCGAATGCACCCAAATGGATAATTACCTTAATGATAAGCGATGAAAAATGCAACTGGTTTCATAACGGGGGGTTGCATAGGAAAAAACTTATAGGGGTTGAAATTCACAAAATCGTTATAACAAAAAAACTATTGCACCTATCTCGATGGATTCAATTGCACTTTGAAGAGGACAAAAAAATAATACATATAGGTTTTTGCGTTTTTTTCGCAAATCGAGTTAAGGGGGTGAACTACCCCATGTATGTGTACATTTAATCTCAATAAAACGGCAGTAATTCTTTTTTTTTTTTAATTTATTCTCCTATTGACACGTTTTTTCTTTAAATTCTCAGCATCTACATATCAAACGATGGATAGATTTTTCTCGAAATTACATTTTCATAATTCTTGAAAGTGATAGAACCAAAAGTATACGTCCAATCTTAACGGTTTGTTTTTTATTTGAAAGCAATTTGAGACTCTTCTAGTTATACTTAAAAGATTCCATTTAAAATTTATTTAAACAATGGATTTTACCTAATTGAGCAAGGAAAATTGGAAAAAATCAAATTTTTCCGTTGAAAATTCTTTATCACTTTACCACTTTATCAGTTTTTTTATTTTTCGTAACTTTTTACGGTATTTATACGAATCACATCCATAGTTTGAAAGAATTCAATTTTTTTTTCCGCTAAAAATTACAGATTCAAAATACAAAATTAGATTTGAAATACGACGTACAAGCAGTGATAAAACTGCGATCGCGGAATATATTCACCGCAGTCGGCTATTTTTCTTTTACACGACGAAAGAAGTCACTTACAATTCGAGACTATTTAAAACGAAATTGCAAATATTAATCAAAATGAAGATAAATCCTTTGAACGTTACTAGAATGCTTCTCGCAACTTTTGAAATTATGCGTTTACCGGATTCGCCAGTAAATAACGATGAAATACAGTTGAAAGAAAACTTTGAAAATATTTTGTTGAGTGCAATGAACGAATACAGTGGTTTCGAAATGGTAGAAGAAAATTCTGTGCATCTCGAAGAACCGTTTAAGGATTGGGAAATGGAAATTGTTGAAGATAAAGAATCGGCAAACGCCCTGTATGAACCAGAACTTCTGCCTGATACATGCACTCGTGATAACGAAGACTTATCTTACAAGTACAAATTAAGGGCCGTTGAGTATTGGCGCAGCGGGAAGAAAGGAAATTTAGGTTTGGGCAGTGTTAAACAAGAGTTCAAGAAAGTGCAATCTATACGACATTTGCAGCGGTGGGCCCACAATTTGAACAAGGGGGGGGGGGAACATACAAAGAAAAATTAGCACGAATTTGTGGTTACACTTTCGAAAATTTTAAAGCTGCTGTGGATGCTTGTTTAATAGTGCATGATTCCGATTTGAAAAAATGGGCCTTACATGCTCAAAAAGAAATAGGGCATACTGATTTTCGTTTCAAAACATCTCGTACGTGGATAAACTCATTCAAAGCAGCTCATCGTATCGTACCGAGAAAAATTAATAAATTCATTACATCAAAAACAATTGAAGATGGAAAAGTCTTGGAACAACAAATTCAAAAATTTGTCTATGACGAAAAGCAAAACATTAAAACGTACGGATTGTCAAATACATTCAACGCAGATCAGAGTGGCTTCCAACTAGAAATGCATTCCGGAAGAACTTTAGCAGTCGAAGGAGAAAAGCAAGTACAGTGTCTTGTACAATCAGTCTCTTCTACGACCCACAGTGACACTATTCAGCCGACTATATCAGCTGACGGCAAGCTGCTATCTCCTCTATTTTTGGTTTTAAAAGAACCAACTGGCAAGATTGGTCCAATAGTGCAGAAAACGCTTTTCAGACCAGATAATGTATACATTAGACTGTCTCAAAAAAAAACTTTTATTTTTTTTTCGATCTCCCAATTCATGAAACCATAGTAAATAACATAATATTGAACCTCGTGAAAGGAAATCGCCGTGCGATTTTTTTAAGAGGTGACGCATTGAGTTTTTGTATTCGCCATTTGATTAACACGCAAGAAATCTAATTCTAACGGTTGGAGGTGGATAATAATTTTTCTATACAACGGACGGAACCCTGTATAGTAGCGTTTGACAACTTATATGTTTTCTTTGAATCGGCCCGTCGTAGAAAATTTTAAGCTGCACGATCTTTGAAATTTTTAAGATTGCGTAAAACGTGGTTTTTCACCTTTTCGAAAAATGGGTACCTAGGATAAACACCTAGCTTCCGCGATTAGGCCACAGTAAAATGTTGAATGATATCTGTCAAATACATGAAATCCATTCAATTTATTCAAATGAACCGAATTCGATGTGCCTGTCTATCGAGAAAATAAAATTATTAAAAATTTTAATAGAAACTTTTTCGTGTAGAAAAAATATTTTTTTTTGATAAATACTTTTACATTGAAAATTTTCGTGCGTCAGTTTTTGATCTTTTAAAAACATTGTTTATTCATTGAATACTTTTCTTCGTTTAAACAATAATTTTCCATTTAAATTCTTAAGAGTCTGTGAAGGTGGATTAACTGATGACATATGAGTGCGAGAAAGATAACTGAAATTTTTGGAAAGAAATTTCTCAGAGATAAATAATATTTAGGGCAAAAAAACGTCAAGCTCCGTGTCAGTGTGAGTTCTGGTGGGCGTCACCTTTTCTCTTTCCTGAAAATCTTGGCTATCTATCTATAACTATCTATCTATCTTACTATATATCTATCTATCTATCTTACTATATATCTATCTATGACTAAAACTCTGTTCAAAAATTTGTAGGTCCTTCCAAAACACTGGGTCGGTGTTGAAAAGGTTACGAAATCAACAGAAACTAAAAGTCCCGAAAATGAGCAGAAAAACTATCTGCCCAATGTGCGAGGGTCTTTAGTCTAACCCAGCAAGACAAGTGCCCTACCCTACTACTAATGCTACTACTGTATTTCATGTATTTTTTTATATATTGTTCGATTGCTTTGGGGTCCCCTTTAAGCTGTCCCCTTGTTCCATTATTCCTCTATTCCGTGAGCCCCCCCCCCCCCTCCCCCCGATTGTTGTCCGCAGCCACTCTTTCCTATCCTCTACTGTATCGCATTCGCACGAGGGCACAGGGAACCTGCGGAAAACCTGTGCCGATACAGTCGGCTATCTTGCCAGAATTCGTGCTACCTAGGCGGGCGCTCGGACTCTGGCAAGATGGCCTCCCGCTCAGCGATTCGATGCGCCAGCCAGCGCGTGGCTAAGCGGTCACCGCTCCAAGTATTAGCCTCGACCAATGCTTTTTAAGGTAGTTCGTGCAAAGTCATCAAATCTAGATAGACTGATAAAAATACGACAAACGTAAAGGTTGAGGTTCCTATAGTATGCTTGCAAACTCTTAGATTCTTTCACTGTTTGGTTCCGGAGATATCTGCTCGTAAACTTTTTCAATTCAACACCGTGGGTATAGGCCCCAAAGTGACAAACGAAGCTAGAGTCCTTACTCCTATCAAATTCTAATACTTAAAAACTAGATGAGCGGGCGAGACTTTGCTGGATCAATGCAATAAACATTATTGAATATTCTGATGAAATTTAAAATTTATTTACAGTAACGTTATAATTAAAAAAACGTCATTTTCTAGCCTCGGGAGCAGACCGATTCTCGCTTGTTTCATGCGTGCCCGCTTACCGCGCCTACGTTCCCGCTTATTCCTCGCCACCGGTCACGCAAGAACTACTTTAACTTCGGTGACCGCCAGAGCCACACCCCGACCGCCTACCGATTGCTGTCGGTTCTGTATTTCATGTATTTGACGGATATGATTCAACATTTTACTGTGGCCTAGTCGAGGTAGCTAGGCGTTTATCCTAGGTACCCATTTTTCGAAATGATTAAAAACCACGTTTAACGCAATCTTGAACATCTCGAAGATCGTGCGGTTAAAAATTTTCTATGACGCGCCATTTCGAAAAAAACATATAAGTTGTCAAACGCTACCATACAGAGTTCCGTCCGTTGTATAGAAAGATTATTATCTCCCTCCAACCGTTAGAATTGCATTTCTTACGTGTTAATCAAATGGCTAATACAAAAACTCAATGCGTCACCTCTTAAAAAAATCGCACGGCGATTTCCTTTCACGGGGTTTAATATTACGTTATTAACTATGGTTTCATGAATTGGGAGATCGAAAAAAAAAAAAATGAAAGTTTTTTTGAGACAGTTTAGTGTACATAGAAGTATCCAAGTCTCGGAAGCTTACTTTAGGTATAAATTACACCCACTGTTTTTGTACGGACATTTTTTCGAATGAAAAAATAATACGTTTTTCTATTTTCAGATCATTTTAAAATTTGGTTGCAGCATGTATTTTTCCCGAAAGTTGGTCCAAAATCTTTATCACTGATTGATTCTTGGACTGGACACTGTCCCCAAGCTGTACTTGATGTGAAACCTTTAAATAGAGATGTCAAAGTAATGATTATACCTAAAGGAACTACCGGAAATATCCAGCCCCTCGATATTTTCGGATTCCGAGTGTGGAAAAATTTTGTTAGACATTTTTCTGATAATTGTCTTTTGATGAATTATGATATTGATTTGCATTTGAGAAACAATATCATAAAGCTGCAGACACTCGTTCATAACCAACTGTCGTCACCACGTTATATCGATTTTTTCAAATATTCTTGGTACAAAAGTGGTTACATAGAAGAAAAACCAGCGAATTTTGAAAATCCTGTACACTTTGCATTTGGAGATTCTTGCAACTCACACTGTGAAGTTCCAGGATGTGAAAATGTTGCTATTGTTCGCTATTCGTGGTGTAAAAAGTCGTTATGTTTCAAACACTTTTTCAATGACTATCATTACTGCAGTACTTACAACGGCTAATAGAGCATATGATTATATATTTGCTTCTATTTATTGCTATAGTGATTATTTTGTTAGACTGTTGACATATTATCAATAAAAGATACAAGAATATTGTACGCTCTCTTTTTTTTTACTTGACTACGCGGTTTTTCTATGCGTCATCCCAAAACTTGGTCTTATCTACCGAAACGAATATGTGTAAGCGCTTATCGTATGCCTATGTTATCTCATTGCCAAATATAAATCAGTCAGAAGTATCGATAAGTCAGATATAAATACTTTTTCATCGAAAGATCGATCTATAAATAAGTTGGCTCCTAGATAAAACCGTTCATTAAATGCTATGTACGTGATACGGTTGTGGTAAATTTAAAGAAAAAACGTATAATTAGGAGAAGGAATAAGAAAAAAAAAGAATTACTGCCGTTTTATTGAGATTAAATGTAAACATCCATAGGGGGAGTTCACCCCCTTAACTTGATTTGCGAGAAAAACGCAAAAACCTATATGTATTATTTTTTTGCCTTCTTCAAAGTGCAATTGAATCCATCGAGATAGGTACAATAGTTTTTTTGTGTTATAACAATTTTGTGAATTTCAACCCCTATAAGTTTTTTCCTATGCAACCCCCCGTTATGAAACCAGTTGCATTTTTCATCGTTTATCATTAAGGTAATTATCCATTTGGGTGCATTCGATTATCTCAAGGGAAAATAGGTGAAACCTGAAAAGTACCCCTCGGAGGTCTGAACTTTAAAAGATAATTTCACCCCCTAGAAACGTTTTTCCGCCGATAAAAAAAAAAACGTGTCTCTTAGATTTTGATGTAGAATAACATATTTGAATTTGGTCAAAATCGAAGGACTTCAGCGGAAAGACTTTCCTTGTAAGGAATATTTCAACGAGTAGGTAATTATTTAATAATGTACCCGATACCCACATTGCTCTTTATGATTATTGTTATTATCATTATTATTATTTAATTTTTTTTATATTTAATCGTTGAAACCAAAAAATTAATTTTCAAAAGAAGTCTGCATTAATGAGACAGGAATCTTTTCTGCCTGGCTCATCGTGCTGCCAGTAGCCAAATATTCCTAAAGGTTAATGCTTTGGCTGAATATGGCATTTTTCGCTAGTTTCATAGCCGTTAAGCAGATGACCGTTTTACAAGTTAAGAGGTTAATGAAAATATTCATAAACCTTTGACTTCTACTATGAGCTAGAGCCTTCATGATATGCGGGTAGCCAAATTTTTGCAATTAAAATTTGTATGTCTCGAGTATTGGCTTGTTTGCAGAGTCACATTGAATATCTCTCAAACGGAATAGTGAAATTATAAAAAAAAAAAAAAAAAAAAAAAAAAAAAGATTTTTCACTTGCTGAACGGGTGGCTTTTCCCTTATGTAAAAAAGTTCAAAACATTTCTTCAGCTTTAATCTTTGATTTATGCATAGCGCCTGTGGGATTCTGATTCAGTTTTTATCGTATCCATCTCGTGAATCATTTTTTTTTCTGAGAAGAAATTTTTTGAGATTTCAGCCAGTCAAAAAATGCCCACCTCATATGATTCTTAGTTGTTGAAGGAATGTACTCTTTTTACGTTGGGCCCTGAAAAGTACTGCTCTTCATATAGCGTACGACTGTTCTTTAATCGTCGAAAAGAATTGTGACTGTATTCACAGAAATAATTCCAGAACACTTGTATAGTTGAGTGGGTAAAAATAGAATAAGCGTAAATAAGTTTTTCTTTTTGTTCAACGGAATTATGGACAACGGTAACTCCTTCATGTTAAGACCGTACTAAAAATGGGTCATGAACTATTTAGGCAAATGAATGCACAGCAATTAATTTATACGTCTACTCGATGAACAGCTTGATTCCTTGCAAAATAATTTTTATATATAATCTTTCTTGTAAAAAATTTCATAATAATTAGCTTCCACTACTTTAGAAGAATAACCTGGAAGGTAGCATCTCAGCAAAATAATATAGGAATCCATTATTGTTAAGAAGAATATTTGTTTAAAATTGGTCTTGCTGGCTAATATAGTCAGTTTTCCTTTCCTGCGAAGGAATATTTACGATTATGTTGTTTCGCTGACTAACCCAGTCTGTCTCTTCTCTCCTGCAAAGGAATATTTGCTGCAATTGGTTTTGCTGACTCACAAAGTCAGGTTTTCCCTTTCTATGGAGGAACATTAGTTGAAAAGCAGATTTGCTGACTGGTCAGGTCAGTATTAATTCTTATGAAAGAATATTTGCTGTGTTCAGCAGCCTGTAGCTAATACATAGCCAAAAGAACCAATTGGTACTCCTGTTCACAGAAATATTCACTTCTATGGCAGTAACCTGTTTATACAGGCCTCTGGGATGGATCATTGAGAAAATTACTATCCTTTTCTCCGTCGTAGTCAGTCAGTCAGTCGAGTTTTGAGATTCATGAAGTGAAAACCGTGATAACTTTATACAAACTGTTTTATTATCCTCATGTATTATTAATGTAATCTTGAAATCAAGTAATAAATTATTATAACCACGACCAATGCAGTGTTTAAAGTGAACAGGTTATGGGCCCAGGCTCGCCGGGAGAAATAATTACGTATTGAATACGGTAGACAGTTTGCGTGGGTAGAAAGAGTGTCGGTAAAGTACAGGAAGAGTCTTGAAATTGTTCAAAATGGATCAAAACGGCTCAGCAATAACAAACCCAACACCAGTGATAGTTGTAAGGCTGGAAGGACGCAAAAATTGGGGATTGTGGAAATTTCAAACTAAAGTAGTGTTGAAAGGTTTGGGTTTATTTGGTGTTGTGGATGGAAGTTTGGAAAAACCAGATGAAAGCAAGGAAAAAGAATTAAAGAGTTGGTTAGACAAAGATGCAAAAGCACAACCACAAATTGTATCACGAGTTTCACAAGAAGTTATGCTTCACTTAGCGAATTGTGAAACAGCTGCAGATATGTGGAATAAGTTCTGTGGTATTTACGAGCAGGAAAACACTTCCAGCATTCAACTTGTGAATCCAAGATTTTTGAATTATAAATATAAAGGTTATGACATGGCTACTCATTTCAGAAAAATTGAAGCAATGGTAAATGAACCAGCACAACTTGGTGACAAAGTTTCTGACAGGATGATAATGAGTAAAGTGTCGATGTCGCTTCCTGAGGAATACAAGCATTTTCATCCTACCTGGGAATCCGTTCCAGAAAAGAAACAGAACGTGGATGATTTATTGGCAAGACTGTTAATTGAAGAGGAACGACTCAATAAAGATGAGAAATCTGTTGCACTGTTGTCAAAAGTGAAATGCTTTGGATGTGGTAAAGAGGGACATAAAAAACTCCAGTGTCATCAATTCAAGAAGGTTTTAGACTAACGAAGTGAAAAATAATTTTTGTAAAAAACCAGGACATTTAATTGGGAATTGTAGGTATCGAATTGCCAAAGAGAAAAATATTGCATCGAAGAATAATAAAAGTGATCGAGATGAGGGTAATGATAAAGGTTCTAAAAATGATAAAACAAATTAAGAAAAGATTACGAATGCCTTTATTGTGACAGCATTGTGTGGATTACCCTCATCGAATGAGTGGATTGTTGACAGTGGAGCAACTGCGCACATGTGTAAATACAGAGACTTATTCATGAATTATCAAGAGTTACGAGTGTCCAAGGGTATTACTATTGGTGATAGCAATAGCATGCAAGCTGCAGGGATTGGTCAAGTGAAAGTGTTAGCAAATAATGGAGAAACACTTGTTGAGACAGTAATAAATGATGTTCTTCATGTACCCCAGCTAACCTCAAATATTTTCTCAGTCGTCAATATGTTAAAGAAAGGACATAGGCTGGAATCTGATAGTTCTGTGTGGAAATTTGCTAAAGGAGGATAAACTGTGGCTATTGCATAGAGACGAGGGAAATTATTTATCATGGATTTTCGATAACCGGAAAATTACGACGAATCGGCAAATTTAGGTGTTTGGGAGCAACTATTGTCGACCTGGCACGAGGAATTGGGACATCAAAATATTACACAAGTGAAAAATATGTTGGAGAAGAGTGATATTAAGTTTGTAGACAGTGGTGAGGAGAAATGTGTGGCATGTATGCAAGGCAAACAAAGCAGATTCCCGTTTCCTATGAGCAAGAGTAAATCATCCAATACACGTGAAATAATTCATGCTGATGTATGTGGACCAATGGAAGCTGAATCTTTGGGAGGTGCGAGATATTTTTTATTATTAAAGGATGACTATTCACATTATCGAACAATATTTTTCCTTAAAATAAAAAGTGATGGGTA
This sequence comes from Rhorus exstirpatorius, assembly GCA_963564615.1. Taxonomy (NCBI): domain Eukaryota; kingdom Metazoa; phylum Arthropoda; class Insecta; order Hymenoptera; family Ichneumonidae; genus Rhorus; species Rhorus exstirpatorius. The sequence goes on from OY751313.1 coordinate 27,734,509, forward strand.
TGAAAAACTTGAAAATTTTGTCATGAAAACTGAAAACATCACTGGAAGTAAGATTAAAATTTTCAGGTCAAACAATGAAACGGAATTTTTAAGTGAAAAATGTAAGAAATTACTGGAGAAACACGGAATTATTCAACAGACGAGTGTTTATACACCTGAACAGAACGGAAAGGCAGAGGGAGATGCGTAGAAGCCGCAAGGACGATGCTACATGCAAAGAAACTCAGCAAAGAACTGTGGGCTGAGGCACTCAATACCGCAGTTTTCATTCTTAATCGAACAGGTACGAGTTTAGTAGCTGGAAAAACACCATTCGAGTTGTGGATAAGGAAAGAGTTTGATATAAGATCGTTGAGAATTTTTGGATGAAGTTTTTGTTCATGTTCCGAAAGAAAAAAGGAGGAAGCGGGATCCTACGAGTGTGGAAGGTGTTTTCCTTGGCTATGGTGAGGGAACCAAGGGATACATAGTTCTTATCAAAGGTGCAAGAGATATTAAGATTGTACGAGACGTGGTATTCGTTGAAGGGAAGGTTGAAGCCAAGAAATCGGAGAAAGAAGATGTTCTTGTCTACGATGATCCTGTTACAAATACACCTGTTGAAAAGCATGAAGAGGAAACTGATGAAAATGAGTTGAATGAAAGTTTTACTACTGTTGAAGAGCAAATTGAGAACGAGAAGAGTGAAGACGAATTTTATTCTGGCCTAGACGAGAGTCAAGATTACTTGCAAGAATCATCTGATGTTGAGACCCGAAGAAGTCATCGAGAAAAAAAACCACCTGTCTGGCATGCTAATTTCGACATGAATTTTATGAGTATGACTGCAGAAGGAGAGCCGAGTACTTACGCTGAAGCAATGAAACGACCTGATCGAGGAAATTGGAGGGAAGCAGTTGAGGCTGAATTACGAGTTCTACATGAAAACAATACCTGGACAGAAGTTGACGTTTCAGAAGCCAAAGATTTGATTGACAGAAAATGGGTCTTTAGGTTTAAGGATAGTGACTCAGGTAACAAACAATATAAAGCGAGACTAGTAGCTTATGATTTTTTGGTGAAAAACATGCCTTTCTGAATGATGCCTTCGAAGAACACGATTTATTTATAACAAATAATTGCAAAATCAGACTTTATCTGACTCACTCGTATTCTTATTGCTTCAACCGAAAATTCTGCTTTGGGTCCATGAAAAAATCCCCATTACAGCCGAAACCATCGTTTCCTGAAGTTGGTTGGGTAGCAAACACCCAGTGTACCGGTAGAGATCGGATGGGAAAGTGTACCGTTCTAGGGTTAAAAACTGAACATTTTTAGCGTGAGGAAGAGTGGACACAAAATTTATTTTTTTGCTCATTTGGAATTATGAACACTTACTTTTATCTTATCTCCCTATGTCCCTCGTCGAAAAACGTATTGATTTGTGATAAAATTTCATCTCACGATAGGAGGGTGCAGCCAACCAAACCTAAAGCTGACTCATGATCGTAGTCTTTTGCCGTGTTTCAATTGGTACGAAATACAATACTTCGTGCAAACTTGCTTTTGGACAACGTACGCATGACGGTCCAACTGGCGAAGGCAGGGGCGCAAGGGTACAAGTATGAAAGGAACAAAAGAGCACCTTTCATCCACCCTGCGTCCACCTTTCGCCCAACCGCCATATTTAAATCGTAAAAACTCATCGCACAGGCACGAAAGTAGGGTTACGTTATTTCTTCTATTTCAAATCATAGAATACAATACTACACTAGATGGAAAACGATTATCGTAGTGTATAATCATAATTCAACAGCGCGCTACTCGTCCCTTACGTAAAGTAGTCCAACTAGTAAGCGAAAGGCAAGACCGAGGACAATTGCGAAAGTTAAATGCGCAAGGGGGCCCTTACCAATTGAGACACGGCATTTCAGAATGTTGAGATACCCCATAGAATTTTTTTCAGGGTGCCCCCTTCACGAGGCTCAATTCAGCCCAAATGCTTAAACTTTTGAAGGAGACGAAAAAAAAATGAAAGATAAAAAATGAAACACACTAATATACTGTAACGATATCGCAAGCCCCCTCCCCCCCTTTTACTACGCTCCGGCGACCAAGTTGAGCGCGCCGAACAGACAGTCCAGTCGGAATGTACATAAATTTGGACGACTTCTATTCAACTGACCCACCCAATCGCCGATTTTTATGTAAGTAGTTTGGACCCCAAAGGATGTACTGTGAAAAATGTCACATCGTAGGAGTTGTTTTTTGGCCGCAAAAATTTTTTAAAAAACAAAAAGTCACTATTTTGATGTTATTATTTTTGGAATGAGATTTATCGAAAAAATTTTCCTACAAAAAATGTGCGCCGTAATGAAATCTACAAAATAAGTCCTATACAAAAATCACGTAGAATTATCAGTTTGGCGGTAAATCACTGTTACACAAAACTTTTTATATTTTTTATTTGTTGTATTTACGTGGATTATTTATGAAGTACTGTTCTCAAACTCATCCATCACCTAAAAGAAACTGTCCTGAAGAGATATCGGTAAGTTTTATCCAGCCATGTTATATAGTTTAGCAATAAACCGATTTTCGTAAATCCGGCGTTTCGATATAGAAACTGTTCCACAAGGCCCACAAGGTGCAAAAAAATTAGGGTGGCTATTTTCAACATGTACATTCAGGATTTAACTCAAAAGAATGGTTTTTTTTAACCATGTTTTTCGAGGACATAAAATTTTGGCTTATAAACAAATAGAAGTTACTCCTTAAATATTTGAGTTACGTAAAATATTCTTCGAGATTCTCATAGGTCTTAGCGAGACGCGTAATTAAAAAAACAAGAAGTCTCAATATCTATATTACAAGCCGAGATACAATCGTTTTACGTTTGTTTAATTTATTACTGTTAAAATCAACATTTTCACGAAATTCAAGCTCGTGAGCATTCGTAATAGTGTAAGGCATAACATTCGATACCATACCAACCGTTCTGAGCATCAATCTCATGGCAGTTCATGATTGCATTCGGTCGCTCGCGCACGGAATAGCGGATGGCAGCGTCGGTGCAGCTGGGCGGCGTGGTGTGGGCCTGCGTCTCGCCCCGCGGCTCCTTTCGCGTGGCTTAGTTAACTATTTCCATATCTCCTTTATAAATTGTCGTAAAAAGTTTTTTTTTTTTCTCTAATTTCACGTAGTTTTTTCTCACAAATTCAAAAATCCCCATAAAAATCAATATTCTCAAAGCCTCGCGCGGCTTAATTAACTATTTCCATATCATCTTTATAAATTGTCGTAAAAAAATTTTTTTTTCTTTTTCATTTCATGTAGTTTTTTCCCATGATTTCAAAAATGCTCATAAAAATCAACATTCTCTAAGCCCCGCGTGGCTTAATTAACTATTTCCATATCTTCCATATAAATTGTCGTAAATTTTTTTTTTTTTCAATTTCACGTACTTTTTTCCCACGAATTCATAAATGTTCATGAAAATCAATATTTTTTAATATGTACCCCAAAAACTACTTTTTAAATTCAATGTTGATGTTGGGAGGCCTATAAATAACCGCGCAAAAAACACCATAAATGGTGTACAAAAAGTTGAGACAAGTGCATTTCCTTGCGTCGTTTTGTCTATCCTTACAAAAATATGACAAACATAAATACGTGTAAAATAAATCCTCACAAAAAGTTCTCAAATAAATTCAAATCATTCAACTCACAGTTGCCAAATACATCCAGCATTTTTATTGTTTACATTGTTTATTAACCGTTTATAAGTAAGTCACAACGCTCGAAAACGTCTTGATACGAGACTCAGGGACTTCTTAAAACTCAGGGAATCTAAAAATTTAATGTTTGAAAGATTTTATTGAAAAAAAATTCGCGTTGAAGAAAAAAAAATTTTAACGAAGTACTCGGCGAGTTCGTAACAGGTAGCCCGTACATTCATTTTACATAACTCGCCAAGTACTTCGTTCGAATTTTTTTTTTCAATGCGAATTTTTTTTCAATAAAATCTTTCAAACATTAAATTTTTAGATTAAGTCCCTGAGTCCCGTTTCAAGACGTTTTCGAGCGTTGTGACTTACTTATAAACGGTTAATAAACAATGTAAACAATAAAAATGCTGGATGTACTTGGCAACTGTGAGTTGAATGATTTGAATTTATTTAAGATGTTGAGACTTTTTTTTTTTAATTGCGCGTCTCGCTAAGACCTATGAGAATCTTGAAGAATATTTTACGTAACTCAAATATTTAAGGAGTAACTTCTATTTGTTTATAAGCTAAAATTTTATATCCTCGAAAAACATGGTTAAAAAAAACCATTCTTTTGAGTTAAATCCTGAATGTACATATTGAAAATAACCACCCCAATTTTTTTGCACCTTGTGGGCCTTGTGGAACAGTTTCTATATCGAAACGCCGGATTTACGAAAATCTGTTATTATTGCTAAGCTATATACCATGGCTGGATAAACCTTACCGATATCTCTTCAGGACAGTTTCTTTCAGGTGATGGATGAGTTTCAGAACAGTACTTCATAAATAATCCACGTAAATACAATAAATAAAAAATAAATAAAGTTTTGTTTAACAGTGATTTACCGCCAAAATAATAATTCTACGTGATTTTTGTATAGGACTTATTTTGTAGATTTCATTACGGCGCACATTTTTTGTAAGAAACATTTTTCGATAAATCTCATTCCTAAAATAATAACATCAAAATAGTAACTTTTTGTTTTTTAAAAAAAATTTGCGGCCAAAAAACAACTCCTACGATGTGACATTTTTCACAGTGCATTCTTTGGGGTCCAAACTACTTACAAAAAATCGGCGATTGAGTGGGTCAGTTGAATAGAACTCATGTTTATTCCGACTGGACTAAGACGCGTCTTGAGAATCCGGATTAACAGTGGAGAGGGGAGAAGGTCGAGCGCGCCGAAGAGACGCGTTATGAGAATCCGGCTTAAAGGCGGAGAGGGGAGAAGCGCAGAGGATTCTAGGAGACGGCCCCGGATGGGTATAAAAGGAGGGATTTCGGCCACTGGAAGGGACTTCGCTCCGAGACCGGAGTAGAGAACGGAGCTATTACTAGCCGACTCTATTCTCTCTCGGAGAAACCCACGAAGTCAGAACGAGTCTGTTACTCTGTCCGACGACCGAACGCCATTATTAACAGAATCATACAAGCAATGTTCAAATTATATAGAATCAGAAAATTCACCAGTTTATGGTGAATAAAACTAAACAAATAGAAGCAAGATTTTTCCCATTCTAAATCCGAGTACTAGCGACGGATTTCCTTGGGATGACCTCGGATTTCCCACAGCTGGGCTCTACCTAAAAACCCCATCCTATTTCCGAGTACTAGCGACGGATTTCCTTGGGATGATCTCAGATTTTCCGCAGCTAGGCTCTACCTAAATCATCCGCTTTATTTCCGAGTACTAGCGACGGATTTCCTTGGGATGACCTCGGATTTCCTGCAGCTAGGCTCTACCTAAATCGTCCACTTTATTTCCGAGTTGCAACGACGGATTTCTTTGGGATGACCTCGGATTTCCCGCGGTTGGACTTTTCACTCCTAATTAAAATCTATCTCATCTACCATTAGGAAAAGTTAAATACAAATCACCATAAGTTGTTGCATAAAAAAGAATATTGTGAATAGATCATAAATAAAGACAAGCTACTAGACTGTAAAGAATAAACAGAGAAAATAGAAAATTAAAGTTTTATTTCATCGTCCTGGCACCTGCTCCGTAGTAACGAAGCGCGAATTCACGCGTAGCGTGAAAACCTGTCGTAAAGGAAAAAGCGTACCGTTACAATACATATATTGAAACGTTTGAGAATTTCTTGCGGGAATATTGTATCGTATAATTACACAATACGATATTTCGCTCTTAATTTTCGACCTCTCAAACAATAGAATCGATTTATTTTTAGATTTTGACTGTCGGTGATGTGAAGACAGAATTCGAGTGCGAGACTCGATGAGGAAGCCGGGACCAAGATTATGGAATTTATTATTTTATTAAGGCAGAAGGCCTGAGAATTTTTATTTGTTTTTCGAGATGGCCTCAGAGTCCTAACAACGATGATGAGCTATAAAAGCTACGCGTTGGTTAACCCTTCATCATTGGCCATTGAAAATGGATTTTGGATCCAAATTATTTTATTATCGTGAAACGAAAATAAAATTATTATTTCGCGTTCGTGAAGCGACGCGAAATATGAAGGAGCAAAATTTTAAGTTTGAAATATAGTAATTTGTCAAATGACTGATCTTAATAACAAAAGGAAGTTACAGGCAATTTGTAGATGAGGTAATTAATTGAGGAATTGGCTCTAAATTGAATATTTGGTTATTGGTGTTAATTATTATCACACCGTTAACTTTGAGGAATGAGACTCTGTTTCATCGTTGTTTCGTACACGTGATCGTCTTGTTCGTTCTCGTGAGAAGTTTTCTTGATATTGCTTTTCGTCCTTGTCTGAGCTGCGTCGGTGCACGTCGCCACGCGATTTGAAGCGAGTCAAATTAGAGAGGCATGCTTGAAGAGCACGTTTATTTGATTAAAACGACAGGGTTTTCCACCAAAAGGTACCTCTAGCTGTGGTCCAACATCTGGTCGCAGTGACCAGGGCTTTCCACAGTTCGAGGGGCCCTACCTAGGGGTTATTAGGATGCTGAGAATAACACCCGTCTCAAGATCCATTTTCTGAGCGCAGTGCTCAGGGCTACACTCTTGACGGGCTCCCTAGTACCTGGAATCTTTATTCAAACACGAGTTGTTTATTGATTCGTCTTAAAAAAAGACAAATCAATTACGTTATAAGAGAATCACCTAGAGAAAGGCCATTCGACGGTAAATTTCTCTAATTGTCTTTAAAAAGACAAGTCGAGGGTGAAGACTCGATGGAGATCGCGTCGTAGTCGGGTTGGTCTCGAAGTTGCGAAGACGTCCGGTCTATCACGGCTTCGAGTTGTGGTATGGTTGAAAGTCCCAGACTTTCGTTAAACGGCGAGAAGCGCCGGTAATAAATATATTAAGACAGAGCTTAACGCGGAATGTGCTCACCTGACAAGTATGGCAAAAATGAGAGCGAAGGCTTGCTCGCGTGGCCCTTAAATAGTTTATCGCGTACTGACCACCGCAGTGGTTTAATTGGTGGTCAGTATTCGAGTGGGGCATCGACGATGTTCGTAACGCGTTTCCGCGAATTGTTTTTCGTTTAATTTTGGTTTTCGGGGAATCAGATTGATCTATTTTTGGTTGTGACACGTGCGTGTAACACGTGAGTCACCCGTGATTGTTATACGATGATGTCCTGGTATTGATAATTATAATATATAAGTATCGTGGGGGGTGGGGGGGGGGGGGCTAGGAAGCGTCCCGTCACAATATATATACGCGCTCGTTCTTATGTCACTCCCCGATCAAGAGGTTATGTTGGTGTATTTTGCTGCGAGAATCAGATTTATTTCTCAAGTGAAATTTTCATATCCGATTTTCAAAATAAATATTGACAGGGGCTTAAATACATCGTCAGAGAACCAAATAAGTGAGATGAGCGAACTTTTGCATACCAAATATCATTAGGATATTAAGAGTCCTTTTACAGGCTCACCATCAGGGCTTCAAAAGGTTCCTTGTACATTTCTTATAGACAGTCTTATAAAAATCTATGAGCTCTTCTAAATTTTTAAAAATATTTGCATGATCTATGTAAACAATTTCAAGAATTTAATTTCCCGTTGAAAATCACATTGCTGAGAAAAAAAAAACATAAAGCTCAATGTTATGAACAGTCCACCAATAAGTGACGTTTATGATTTTATTATCTTAGCTGTGGCACTTTCTATCAAGAATGGGAATTGGTGTTAGTTGATAGATCATCTGAGTACTAAAAGATTAGAAGAGCTCATCGATAACATTTAATATTCAAGGAACTCTTTGGAGGTATAAGCCTGTCGAAGACCTAATCACATGAAACCATTAAGATCGCAGTGAATTACATTCATCAATGAGCTTTCTTGATTCTTTAGAGTGCTTACATGCTTGTAGAAAAAAAATCATAAGTATCACCTATCGACAGCCTGTTTATAAGTTGAGGTTCATGATTTTTTGTCAGCGATGAAATGTATCGAGAATCGAAAATTTGGAGCTATTCGCATAGATCCTGTAAGAACTCAAAAAAATCAGGAGGCCACATTTAAGGATGTTCCTTTATTTGTTTGCGGGACAAATCGTCGGAAGGGGGGCCCTATGCTTATACACAGGTTGGGCTCAGTGGTGCCAACGTCAAATCCTCACTTATCTCGGCCAATCAATATAAATTAGAATTATAACTGTGAGGTTTTGTTTCAACGCCATTGAACAGTAAATGGCATTGATAACGTATAAAAATTATGTAAGTTCTTGAGATATTAACGTTTATGTTGCAAAAAAAAATTCAAAATTCACGTTTTCCGAGCTTCAACTCCAAACCCTGTCCAAACTATTCAAGCTGGGGAAAATGCACACGAAGAATTTTGTAGAAAATTATATTTTGTATAAAAAAAGTCTGCGCCAGCATACATTAAAAGTCGATGGCGGATGAGTGGGAGGGGTCAGAAGTGGCGTGACGAGGAACTGTTATTTTTGTGAAATCGCAGAATAGTAGATCCATTAGTTGTTAAATTACATATCACCACGTTAGCATTGAATTGAAAATGCATAAAAATTCATACGTCAACTAGACACAACGAGAAAGCCATTACCGCCTAAAAAACTTTATTTATAACTAAATTCAAATAAAGCCCCCTACTTGAAACAGTTTTTTAAAAATTATTTAAACAAATTTGGAAGCCTCTCACGCCTAAGTTATTAACTTTAGATATATGCCATCGTGGACTTTTTTGTAGAGAACTTAGTTACCTAGAAAATGATTTATGAGCAATTTTACTCTATTACGTATAGTTTGAGTAGCGTTTCGAGTTGAAGCACAAAAAGTGCCAACTTTTCATTGTTTCTATTTTTCCTTTGACAAAATGTAGAGAGGGATAATAATGAATATTTTATGAGTTATTGTTTACGCCATTTACTATAAAAAGAGGCTAAAAAAACTCCAGGATTGTATTCTGAAAAAGAAGTCTGATTCGACAAGTTAAGTTCGGCAACATTGTCCGTCGCGTCTGAAATCAACAGCGTACGCTTCTTTTTTTCAGCATTTTGAAATATGTTACATTTAATTACTCAATAAAAATTGTCCTAATTAAGGTGAACTTTCGCACACGGTTTTATTATATATAGAATTAGGTCCTACAATTTTTTAAAGGTACTGGCATTCCAAGTTCGTGAATTACAGAACGATTGGAACCTGTTTTTCATGCGCGGCCATAAGAACGTATGTTAAATAATGGTTTTTTTTTAAGATTTAATATTTCAACAACGAAGCTCCTAATCTCATTGAATCTTCGCACATACGTTTAGGATATAAGCACTAATTCGCTGTAAAAATATCAAGTCGATGCCACTATATCGATATAACAGAGGAACATCCTTAATAACACGCAATGTGCAAGGAATTTTTGTGCATTACTTGTTATCCATAACCGTGAGAAAGATAGCGCCCAATTCCTTTACGTCCCTAACAAGGAGGCACTACGACTTACCATCGGCTGATTCCAACGAAATTTATGGTAAGTGTAGGAGTCGAACTCGACTTTAAGCGGTCACAGCTAAAATACCCACTACGCAGCCATTTTTGATAAAATCGACTGTGGAAAATACGAATTAGTTCATACTGCTTGTACGTTTGCCAAATGCCAAGGAGCACTGTGGGGAAGCTGATAAGTATCCGGGTCAGTAATTCGTGGGCCGCCGATTCAAATCCCACTCGGAATTTTTTTTTCCATCTTTTCGATCTGTTTGAATACTTACATCACTCACTATGTAAATTTATAACAATTATAAAACGGAATAAGTATGTTTTACCTGAAACACACACTTTTCCATTATCTTTTCGAACCTTCTAATTTAACATATTCATACAGTATTGTCAAGTACTTATATTGTCGAGTTTTATTAATTATTTCATAATGAAATATATGTATTATTGTTAAATTATTTCTGGAATCAAAGGTAATCATCGTACCAGCGACTCGTTGTACCGAAATTCGTTCGTGTTTGCCTTTGATTTGCGAGGAGCAACTGCTTGCAAACAAAAGATATTAGACAAGTTTGGACGGAGTGGTGGGGTAAAAAGGAACACGGTCCGTGTCTAAGTAGCCGCTGAAAACCGCATGCAGTTTTTAGCGTTTCACAGAGTCGCAAGTGCCGCACGCAAAATGTCAGAAGGTAACGTCGAACCTGGTTCTTCGGTGAACGAAGGCAGTAATAGACGAAACATCTATTTACAATGAAGTCTCGAAGAGGCGTTTAAAAATTGCTCTAGTGTATTTCTAGAAGCTTTTGTTGCGAAACAATCTCATGCCACAAGAACCGTATTCCGAAATTAGCGATAACGAAATGCAAATGGGAGCAAAAATGTACGACGATGGAAATGCTGGCAAATTTTCAATATGTCGTTGAAAAATAACTCTTTATGGCAGAAGAGACCGAGGGCCAATGCGCTTGTGAAGAAGCTGGAGGTGATAGATCGGAAGAGGATTACGAGCCGAGTGAAAAGAATCTGAGGAAAGAAGTGGATCTTATTTAACTTGATTACAAAGTAAAAGCTGTAAACATTGCCAGCGAACATTCAAAATGGAGCCTTAAACTCTGCAGCAAAAAGGACGCCATCACCTCAAAAATATGGAAGAATTAGCCCACTGGAAAGAATATGTTAGATGTGGCGGGTTGGAGCGAGATAAATACATTATTGAATCGTGGACATTTGATCGATTTGCTGAATCTCGCGAAAACACCCAGTAGGTAACAAACAGAAACTTGCAGCAGTGGGCATTAGCGGCTGCAAATCAATTTCCGAATTTTGAATTCTAAGCTTCTGAAGCGTGGATCATAAAATTAAAAAGTAAACATCGTATACGGCAACGAAAAATTACAAAATATGTGTCAGAACATGAAGCGGCTACAAGGGCGGAGATGTTAGCTGCAGCAAAAGAGTTTCGAATACAGACTCAGGCCATCACCGGGTGGCCACAAAAAAAAAGAGAAAAAGTTCACCGATTTTTCGCCGACTTTCCACTGAAAAAATACCCAACTTTGCGAAAACTTCTGGTTGGAGGAGCGTGGCAAGCGGACGCGTGGTTTGGGAGGCTCTTGCGATTATTGAGAGAAAAAGCAAAAAAGTGAAATATTTACAGAGTGAAAAGTGGCAAAAGTTGTACGAGGTGGTGGTTTTTACGTACAAGAGTAGGTTATTGTATAAGGGAAAGTTTACGTGAGGCATTGGGGTTTGAACGAGGAGTGAAGTTTTTGGAGGTTAAACATGGGAGACGCGGAAGAGAAGAAAAAAGATGGGAAAGACTCAGTGGAAGCAAAATGGTCGGGAAGAAAAATGGCGGGTTAGAAGTCAGTGCGCGGTTGATAGATGGAGCCAGGGGTAACGGGCATGCTGACTTACCAGGAAAAAGAGGAAGAGGAAGACCACCGAAGAAAGCGGTCGGTAAAAATTCATGGAATTCTGATGGCAAAATAGATCGTTACCTGGCCAAAGGAGGAGTGTTATATGGATGCGCAAGCGAGGGGTTCGTCACAAAGAGCAAGCTGCGTCGCACACCGATCAAGAAAAGTGGGGTGACGAATAAATATACAGGGGACGGTGTCATCAAAGGAAAAGAGACCGATAGGGAGCAAAGTATTGTGCAAGTAGAAGGCGGCGAGCTCAGTGAGCCTGTCACGAAGAAATATACAGAGGACGGTGTCATCGAGGGAAAAGAGACCGATAGTGAGAAAAACATAGTGCAAGGCACCGGCAGCGTGCACAGTGAGACTGTGAGTGTTTGTCGAAATAAGAAAGAAGGGGAGGGCGATCGTGGAACGTTGTCGCTTAACGATGAGATACGTGTGGCGTGGAACTGGAGGGGTGACGGTGTGAACTTGGAGAAAGTGAGTCACGATGGGAAAGAGCGAAAGAATGCGGATGAGGGCATCGATGATCCGAGGGAAGGGAGGGGGAGGACACAGACGAAAGCTCTGACGACGGTTATTCCAATCGTAGCGTGAGAGTGGGGGTAGAGTGCAATTTGGGAAAGCACTGGTTCATCGAAGTTCGGAAAGCTGAGACAAGATTGAGAGGAGAGTTGAGAAATCGTTTTAAAGAGTATGAAAAAAGTTCGAATTTGTGGTGGGAAGAGAGGATGAAAAAGATTTATGAGGACAGCGAGAACCAAATGAAGGGACGGTTTTGTGAGGAGCTTAATGAAATTAAGAAAGAATGGGTGGTAGTGGATGACGAGCCTGACGAAAATTGGGAGCAGTGCCGGAAAGAGATGCGAGAGTTGAGAAACACGGTGAGAGAACTGAGAAAGAGTGCAGTGCGAGAGAAAAATCTGTGGGAGGAGCGTCGCGTGTTGATTAACGTCATCAACGGAAAGGAAAAGAAGGAGGGAAGAAAAAGGCCGGAGAAGACAACGATAGGAGACAGAGCGAGGGACGGAAACTGCAGCGTTGATTCAATCAGCGATGCATCGTAGGTGTTTTCAGAGGAAAAAGCAAAGGTCGTGAGAGGAAAGGTTTCGGGGAAGGAAGAAAAGCTGAAGCAAATAATGGATAGGAAACTGAGACCGCTAAGCGAATGGGATTTAAATGAGGAGAAACGAAAGAGGAAGTACAGGAAAAACAATGTAAGCATACAATTCCCGGAAGAAAAAGGAATCTCGAAGGATAGGATTTTGGACAAGATTTCTGAAAAATGTGGACAGGACATCAGAGGAAAAGCGATGACGAAGTATGAGAGAGAAGGGCTGGTGGTAGCAAGATACAAGGATTGGAACGAAAAGCTAGAGTTGTGGAAGAGAAAGCGGGGACTGAAGGGGTTGGACATCTGGATAAATGATGATCTGACTAGAAGAGAAAAAGAAGTTCAAAATTGGCTTCGGGAGGTTGCGAAGAATGAAAAGAGGCTTGGGAAATGGGCGAAAGTAGGCTACATGAAGATAAACCTCGGAGATGGAGAAAGGGAAAAAAGCGGAAAACTATAGGGGGTCTCGCTACTGAATGTGGGATATAAAGTTTTGACAAAAATGATGACGGTAAGATTGAGTAAGTAGATTGAAAAAAATGGTAAATTGAAGGAAAGTCAGGCTAGTTTCAGGAAGGGAAGAGGTACGAGAGACCAAATATTTACCTTAAATGCCGTGATAAATAAGAAACTGAAGGGGAAAGGAGGAAGACTTTACGTGGCTTTTATAGACTTTAAGGCTGCTTTTGATAGGGTAAACAGAGAAAGAATTATTTTTAAATTAAAACAAAACGGAATTGTGGGCCGAATGTTGGAAACGATAAAGGGTCTTTATAAGGAAACAAGAGCGGAAGTGCAAGCGAGAGGAAAATTACGGAAAACTTCAGAACAAAGAGGAGGGTAAGACAGGGATGTGCTTTTAGTGCAGTTCTGTTTGATTTATATATAGATGATTTGGAAGACTTGTGGGAAAAGAAGAATGAAGGTGGGGTTGTCATGGGAAAGGAAAAAATTTCCGCAATAAAATATGCAGATGATGTGGCAGCGATTGCAGAGACGGCGAATGGATTAAAAAGTATTCTAAGGGACTTAGAAAGCTGGGCAGAAGAAAATATGATGGGAGTAAACGCTAAAAAAACGAAAGCAATGATATTTAGAAATGGAGGAAGGATAAAGGATGAAGAGAAATGTAAATACAGAGGGGAGGAGGTACAGATAGTAAACAGTTTTAAATATTTGGGCTATTAGTTTTCGTGCAAAAATTCGATTTGGATTCATGGGAAAAAGACTGCGAGAAAAGCGCAAAAAGCAATGAATGCGGTGTGGGGTGTTTGGAGGAGAGTGGGAAGAGATGTGATTGAGGAGAGACTTTATTTACTGAATTCTATAGTTAGAGCGGTTGCGATGTACGGGGTGGAAATTTGGGGTTTGGGGCAAATTGGCATTTTTGAAAGAATTCAGAGTAGATTTAGTAAAATGGCTTTAGGGGTTAAAAGTAACACTCGAAATTACATATGGAGAAGAGAGCTGGGTGTGCCCACCATGAAATATCTGATAAGGGGAAGAGCGATAAGATATATTGTGGAGGTCTTAGGAATGGATGAGAAGAGATGGCCAAAAGTGTGCCTGATATAAGAAATAAGGGCAATTGTGAACAGCGTGCCATCAAAGTGGGGGGAGAATTTAAAGGCTGTATTAAAAAATATGAATGCACAAGATATTGTTGGGATGATTTGGGGACGAAAAGAGATGAGAGACATTGAAGCAAGAATAAAGATGGGATTAGAAAAATTAAAGAACGAGACGTTGAAAAAGGAGGAGGAGAGAATAAAGGAATCGACATACAATTATAAATATAAGTTTTTGGTGGAGAGTGATAGTATGCCTTGGAAATATTGGTCCGAGGTAAATGTAAAGGGCAAGGATAAAGAAATGTGGGCTAGGATAAGATGCGGAAATGTAGGGAGAGCGGGCAAGAAAGGTGAGCGAGATTGGATGTGCAGAATATGTGAGGAGCAGGATGAGACTTTGGAGCATTTTTTGGTGTATAAGAAAGGTAGAGAGTGCGTGAAGGAAAAGACAAGAAAAGAAGTGGAAGAGTGGTTGGAGGGAATTGACGAGGTAGCGATGGTAGGAGAAGTAATGAATATGCTAAAGGGAAAAATACACAAAGGAATTTGTGCATACTTCAGGGAAATTGAAGAGGTATGGGGAAAAAGAGTCTGGAACTAGAGAGCGGGAGAGCAGAGGAATGAATAGGATGCTGTGTGAGAGATGGTAGAAATGTAAGATATTGTGACGGGAATCTCGCGACTCGCATCACCTTCGGCCATCTCACCATCCTCGACGCCGGGAGAGCCGTTAAGCGCCAGGTAATCTTTTTAATTCAACGGCGAGAATTACCAAACCCGCTAAACTTAATCGGAACTTTAGAAAGACGTAAACGAAACAAGAAAAAGGGACGCCAGCGTGTTGGATGGCGAGATCGGTGACGGTATACCCGATTCGCTCAGGATGTAGGTTGTGGTAAGAGGGCGTGGACGGCTGGCCAACTCTCGAGTGCCTTCGTGATCTGAAATAACTGAACTCAACAACAGAAAATTTATGGGGCCTTGGTTTCGGCTAATTTATTGATTCCTCTTACGATAGCTCATAATGTCGATAGCTGATAGGAAAACGAACAGAAATCACGGTAACGGAGGCGATAGCGAATAAAAAAATTCGATAACGACGATAACTTCGATACTTAAATAAATTCGATAACGACGATAACTTCGATACTTAAATAAATTCAGTAACGACAATAAATTCGGTAACTTAAAATAAATTCGGCAACGACGATAAATTCGATGTGTAAATAAATTCGATAGCGACGATAGCCTCGAAAACGGAAACGTGAACAGAGAGCTCGAAAGTACGATAGCGTGACGACAACGACGAAATAATTTCGATAACTCGAGAACAGAAAGACTTCGCGATCGAGATCACAAAAAGGTAGTTAGAGCGCAGCGGTAGCATAGCGGGAACGAAACGAGAGCAAATCCGGTAACAAACGATATCAGAAAAGGCGAGAACACCCAAAAAGATAGCTCGGGACAAACAATAGCGTAGCGAGACGAGAGCAATAGCGGTAACATGACGGGAGCTTCCCAAGCAGCGAACCGTTCGGGTCGAGAGCAGCGCAGAAAGAAAGCGAATCGAACAGGTAAATTGATCGAGACGATAACGAGGAGGGAGAGGGACGACTACGCGCACGCGTAACGAGAACTCGCGATCCCCTCGTCTCCTGACGTCACAACGACTCAAGCGCCTTATCTCGTACCGTAACAGACCAGCAAATTCAAACGATAACGCTAAACTCAATTGAAACAAACATTCTTTGAACGTAAAACGTAGACACGCCAAGATGTTACGGCGGATGGATCCTGGTGCTCGCGATGATCATCCTTCGAGAGGTCTTCGTCTGGTACGGGAGATCCGGGACTACCTATAACTAATCCTACGATAACGGTGCAATTGGACAATCCGTGGCGGATGGGGAATGGCGGGCCCATACGTCAACGGCCTTCAATATAGTGCGGGAGCCCATTGCAAATTTTTGAGTCGATCGCTTTTATGGCTGATTTTTATCGAGAAAGATAGGTGATATAGTGTCGAATACTAATCACCTTTCAGCCAAACCCGTACCCCCTACGTTACGTGTTATAACAAATAATTAACAAATAAAATTGTTTGCCGTGCTTCACCCATCGCTTTTATTCAAATTTTCTGTTTCGATCATTAGAAGGCAATTAATTAGATTTTTTAGTACCTGGCTGCCGCCCTTTATCCTCTGCGCTAAGGGTGGCTGCTAGCATCAAATATGACCACATAAATTTATCCGCCTACACCCATCGCTTTTATGGACGAAATATACACGTCTTTGGAAACGTCGTCAAATTTCCCTCAAGAAAATACCCGGCTCCCGCACCTCTGCCCCTGTAAACCTCAGGCTGCCCAGCTTTTTAACTCGAGAAAAGTACTTCGAGGCCCGGGCGCTGGACAAAGACGGGGCATCATCCGTCGAGCTGAAACCCCGTACCGTGACACAAGAATAGCCGTGAGCCGTGTGCGGTCACACACACGAGCCGGCGACGCGCCGTCCATACACCAACACATAGCGCCAGCCAATCATAGCCATGTTCGACCGGTTCGTGTGTGTGACAGCACACGGCCAGGCCCGTGACACTGGCGAATGAAAGTGGTTCGCGATATGTAGCTACCGCGGCGTGGCGCTGATAGTCACATGGCCGCCTTGTTTTCTGTATATCCATATATATGCGTGGAATATTCAAAATACTCCAAATCAGATCGTGATTGAGAGAACATTGTGTTATAAAATATAACTTTTCTCAAATATATGATATAGTCAAGTACTATATTATAATATCTTTAATCCGATATAGACAGGAAAATAGTAAATAGGGATATGAAGCAAATGAAATGAACACAAGTATTTAATGGTGAAAATGTGTATTTCTTTTTATTTATATGCATGCCACATTATTTACATCATTGTACATAAAGTACAATTAAGTTTTGCAAAACTTCGATTTTTTTTTGCTCAACTGGTTATCTTTTTTTTGTTCCGAGTTAGTACGTGCACAGTACTGCTGCATTCTTTTTAAAGTAAAATTTTGTATCAATTGTAACAAAATTTCGTGCGCGTGCACTTTGCAGGGGAACGACAAAGCATTATAATTATATACATCGTGCAATACTTCTTCGAATACGTTGGAAGATTGGCAGTGCGTTTGAAAGCTTTTTTCCAAATATAAGACGAAATGGTATAAACGCTTGTTTGGATGTATCAACCCACCCCGTTGCTGCCAATTTTGCAACGTTGCTTCGGGAAGAACAACTGAAGCATCGTGGGAATTCAACAAAGCTTCTTTGCATTCCAAGCATTTGACTGAGTTGCAAATTTTTTTTGTCAAATGCGCAGTCAAACAATACATCACACAGTTAGTGACTTCAGACATACTTCAGGCATTCACGGTATTTTGACTGCAATCTCTCCAATTGTTTTTTATCGTTCGTCATATTTTTTTTCTTTTTCCTCCGCTCTTTTGCTTTGCTCTGCACATATCTGCGAAAACTTGTTTCTAAATTTTTTTTCGCTCTGGTGCAATGTCCGCAAATCTTTTTCATCGAAATTAAAAGAGGACATTCAGTGAGACGCCAAGTACCTGATGTATCTTTCCTCACTGCCTTAAAATCTAACTGTTCTAAGCCAGGTTTGATTGGTGGCTCCGAACAACCACGGCACACGCCAAATCGATGGATTTTTGCCAGCAAATTCTCCAGTTGTTCTGTATCTTTAAGAACAGAGGATAACATGAGGCAAGTTGGATCAATATGTTGGCCCAAAACTCTGATCTGAATAGATAGATTTTCTTTAATCGTAACATCTTTCAGTATGGAAGTTTGGAACATGTCCTCTATCTTCACAGTGTGGTGAATAAAAAAGAAGACCAATTGTTCGCCTTCGCAGCCAGTCACATATCTCGACCATCCAGTTGGAAGATTCAAATTTGCATCGAGAATATCTTTGAACTTGAAAGTGGAGCAGTTCATTGTTTCTGGATTTTCTTGTTCGACTAAAATTATTCGGTCAGATATGGATGGGCTACTTTCTTTGATGGCTGGTACATCAATCGCTAGGTTGTCCTGAGATGACAGATTCTCCAGCTCCACATCATCTGACTCCGTATACTCGGTCCATGGAAACTGCGATGGTACGCAACCTTTTTTTAATCGCGGAATCATGTAATTTGACTGAAATCGTACAATTAAATACATCAATGACACTGATGCAACAATGATAGCGTGAAAAATATTGAGAATATAAGAAAAAGAGCATACGACAGGGTCCTTCGGGATAGTAAAAAAAATGCACTTTTTCCGGATTTGAGACGTATCCCGAAGTACACCCCGGAACGATGCACGTAGGCATTTCGCCTCGTAAAATATTTACTTTACAGTTCACATCACAATGAGCACGACAATAAAATATACAGAACAATAAATAAAATTCGAAAATAATAATAATACACAGAACAATAATTTTTTCAATATCAGCTGATTTGGGCGTTCGGAGTCTGGCACTCGAGGCGACCAGCAAACAGTCAGCGCTATGCAGTGGTGATTGACGAAACTAATATGTGGCTACAAAACGCGTTTGCATTCATCGTATAGGAATATCTAGCCAGTGTCACGGGGCTGCACACGGCTCACGTCTATTCTTGTGTCACGGTACGGGGTTTTAGCTCGACGGGTGATGCCCTGTCCTTGTCCAGCGCCCGGGCCTCGAAGAACTTTTCTCGAGTTAAAAAGCTCGGCAGCCTGAGGTTTACAGGGGCAGAGGTGCGGCAGCCGGGTATTTTCTTGAGGGAAATTTGACGACCTTTCCAACGACGTAGGTTTCATCCTTAAAAGCGATGGGTGTAGGTGGATAAATGTATGTGGTCATATTTGATGCTAGCAGCCACCCTTAGCGCAAGGGACGAAGGGCGGCAGCCGGGTACTAAAAAATCTAATTAATTGCCTACTAATGATCGAAACGGAAAATTTGAATAAAAGCGATGGGTGCAGCACGGCAAACAATTTTATTTGTTAATTATTTGTTATAACACGTAACGCAGGGGGTACGGGTTTGGCTGAAAGACGATTAGTATTCGACAATATATCACCTATCTTTCTCGATAAAAAGCAGCCATAAAAGCGATCGACTTAAAAATTTGCAGTGGGCTCCCGGACTAATACCGAAACGTAATTTAATCTCAAACCGCCCTTCTCTGACCATACTCTTTTCGCGAAGCGTCGAGAGTCGCACTCGAACCTTTAGACTCCCTCGAATTACTCTCGTCGAAACCAAGTATACCGGGTGGCTCATACTTCGGCCCCTATTCACGGTAACTCGGTGTCTTATTTCGCAACGATCTGATAACAACGGGACGAGAGCTTACGATAACGCAAAACCTGAAAAATTGACTTACATACTAATCTCTAAAATGTCTCTAAATTAATAAAAAAAAATCATCGAAAAGCCCTGGTCAGGACGACCTGTGGCGCAAAACCAAAAAATTGCGTCACAATATATAGCTTCAAGGATACGGGAGGAGTAAAGGAATGGATAAGAATGTAAAATATGATCAAGATATTGTATAAGATTTGTAAAAAACTTTTAAAAAGTTATGCAAATAAAACTCTATTGATTGATTGATATCCAACTTTGCCTAACTGAAATCTGAATAGAATAAGAGCTTATCAGGTTAGTCAACCAATGAGTTTTGTTTTAAACTCGACAGAATCGGTTTTAGAAAATATTCACATTCGATTAAGAGTCATCGAGCACACGTGCCCAACTCAGAATCGAGGGTAGCGCCTCTCGCGAAAAACTGTGAAAAAAAATACATATCAAGGCTAGCGCCACTTGCAGCAAGTATGTCAATCAATTCATCCAACGAATAGAAACAATTGTTGGTATGGCAGGATGTAGATTATAGAGATAGCGCATGTTACATAATGGGCCCCGGTCACCTCGACTGGCACACCCCCACTCTACCGTTAACTCGGCACCGAGTCGTATGTCGTATCCCACTGAGAATAATCAGAAAAAATTTTGAAACAAAATTCATCATTGAAAGTAGGGAAGGTAGATTATTCGTCCTGTTTATGAAATATTGAGTTATATATATGGGGTATTTTACATAAAGTGGAACGATTTTTATCCGAGGTCAGCAATTTTGTCACTTATTCGCTCAAGAATTCGGTTTCTTCTTATCGTATAAAAAGTCTCAATTATAGATCGTTATTTTCATTGTTGGTGTAGAAGGCACTGGGATTACGATCTTACCAGCATTTAGCATTCATTCTAACTTTCATACCATATATCTCCGCCAAGAATGAACAAAAAAATGTCACTCAGTAAATTTGCGCGACGAATTTTCCTTACTTAAAAATAAAAAAACAATCTGGCTTTTCAAAAAATTTCCCTCGACTCATGAATTAAAAAATCGCGAAAACATGGATTTAATTTTTTTTTTGTGCTCGAAGAGAATTTTGATTGCCCCCAAATTATTACTGAAGGGAGTTTAAGATGAAAGAAAAATCTGATAAAAAATGAAAATTCAATTCTTTTCGTTTACGTGAAAAGAATTGTGAATGTAATTTTTTTAATAAATATACATAATATAAAAATTTTAAGGATATTTGTTTATGGAATTTCCTTGTTATAATTGAAAAAAAAATAATACCTAAAATAAGAACTTGGAACCGCAGCCCTTCATACTTGGGACAAAAATAATTAATTGCATGAAAACAAGAAAGAAGAACAATTTAGTTTTTTTTCACCATACCAAAAAATACGTGGGTTCAAAGAAAATTAACTAATTTTTTTCGGTTTTTTTTTTTTAATTTTTGGCCCGTTAGTGATTTTCTAAAATATATAATTCTTATTTATTTGCAAAGAGAGTATTTTTCAACCAAATTTACTGGTGGACGTTTTTTTGGTTAATTAAATCCTATGATCGACGGAGCGGAAATTGCGATGTAGTCCAGTCGAGATAGGATTTCATCTGGAATTAATTCCGGGATTCGATTTTCTTTTTTTATACTTAGGGGGGGGGGGGGTGGTTGGTAGTGTAAATCTCGATTTTCGGGAAAATCCCCCCAGTGCGTTTGCTGCCATCTTGATTTAAAGAGGGATTTTTTATTTTTCGAATAACTCGCTTATTTTGAACCTTAGAGTAAAAATTATAATATCCAAAGTTGTGGGAAATGTAATTCCCCACAAGTTTAGTGATTATACTTTTTACCCTAGGATCGTTATTTATAGAGTTAGACTGCTAAAAGGGGTAAAAAACGTTTTTTGTTAATTATCTCGTTTAATATCAAGTTTATTTTAAAAATGGTAATAAACAATCACGTAGGAAATGTTATTTCCTTCAACTTTGGTTATTACCATTTTTACCCTAGGATCAATATTTTCGGCCTTATACTTAATTTAGGTGTGAACTTTTTTTTTATGTTCAGTTACTTCGTTTATTATCAAGTTTATCTTAAAAATGGTAATAAATAATCGCGTAGGAAATTTTATTTCCTTCAACTTTGGTTAGTACCATTTTTACCCTAGGATCAATATTTTAGGAGTTATAATTAAAATAGGGGTGTAATTTTTTTTCATTTTTTCATTTCATTTATTATTCAATTTGTTATAAAACTAGTAATGGAAAACCAGGTACGTAATTCAAATTTCTTCGACTTATGCTGTGTTCTCTCGTCGTAAAGAGCCATTTCAGCAAGTAGAAACCTGTGGATTTTATCACCTGATTAGTTCTTTTAACTTGAAAGTTACGTCAAATTCATACTAATTTTGTTTCCTCTCACAAGATACGTACCTCCAATTTTAATCCCACGTAGGCCCCCACGTAGATTGTCCTATGCCAATTTTGCTCGTTTTACCGATGGCCCTGCGATATTTTGATCTGCAATCTCGTCCTCTCCTACCTCGCTTCGACTTCGACGATGAACAACCTGATTGCTCCGAGGATCTCCGTTCGGAAGCACTTTCCGAACCTGCTGACGATGATCGCGATTGCTTGATCGCTGGATGGGGGCCTACGTGGGATTAAAATTGGAGGTACGTATCTTGTGAGAGGAAACAAAATTAGTATGAATTTGACGTAACTTTCAAGTTAAAAGAACTAATCAGGTGATAAAATCCACAGGTTTCTACTTGCTGAAATGGCTCGTTACGACGAGAGAACACAGCATAAGTCGAAGAAATTTGAATTACGTACCTGGTTTTCCATTACTAGTTTTATAACAAATTGAATAATAAATGAAATGAAAAAATGAAAAAAAATTACACCCCTATTTTAATTGTAACTCCTAAAATATTGATCCTAGGGTAAAAATGGTACTAACCAAAGTTGAAGGAAATAAAATTTCCTACGCGATTATTTATTACCGTTTTTAAGATAAACTTGATAATAAACGAAGTAACTGAACATAAAAAAAAAGTTCACACCTAAATTAAGTATAAGGCCGAAAATATTGATCCTAGGGTAAAAATGGTAATAACCAAAGTTGAAGGAAATAACATTTCCTACGTGATTGTTTATTACCATTTTTAAAATAAACTTGATATTAAACGAGATAATTAACAAAAAACGTTTTTTACCCCTATTAGCAGTCTAACTCTATAAATAACGATCCTAGGGTAAAAAGTATAATCACTAAACTTGTGGGGAATTACATTTCCCACAACTTTGGATATTATAATTTTTACTCTAAGGTTCAAAATAAGCGAGTTATTCGAAAAATAAAAAATCCCTCTTTAAATCAAGATGGCAGCAAACGCACTGGGGGGATTTTCCCGAAAATCGAGATTTACACTACCAACCACCCCCCCCCCCCCCCTAAGTATAAAAAAAGAAAACCGAATCCTGGAATTAATTCTAGGTGAACCGAATTTTAGACCTATCTCGACTGGACTAATAGCGCTTTCCACTGGTGCACCGAGTGCGCACCGACTCAAGTTTTTCGTATGAGAGTAAGTGAGACACATATGTACTCAGTGCATCTCTGTCTCACTCACTCGCATGTAAAAATCTGCACTGAGTTCCCCAGTGGAAAGCGCTATAATGCATGATTACTTCCAGCGAGAGGTATTCAATGAGAGCACTGCTTTTTCAAAAAAGCAATGTGATTGGACACCGCTCGCCGCTTGCCGCCTTGGTGTGCAGGAGTCCTTAGGAACACGACGCACGAATTCACAACGAAGCGATGAGCACTGCCGAACGATTCTCAAGACGTAAACGCAGCATTGGAACTATTTTTATTTTTTTAAACAATATTGCGAGCAATGATACTGTGACGGATGTTCTCCTTTTTGTAATTTCAAATTCATTTATATTCAACTCCCGACTGAGGGCAAAAAGATGCGAGTTATGGGTATCACTGCGATTAGTTGCTCGGTGACATTTGTGACGACGCACCAATGTTCTTCAAAATGACACAAAATCACTTCACGAAATTTGACACCGCGATTCTGTAACTATTGGCCAGTGATTGTGATCATCAATATTTACGATACGCTGTATATCGGGAAGACACAAAAATGTTTACGGAACAAATACTTCGTAATTATAGTAACGGAAAAAATATATCGAAACAGAACCACTATATTGTTGTTCCTAACTTTAAAAAGTTTAAAATACAAAAACATACTTAAGTTACTCCTTGCACGAACCCGAATACCCTACGATTAACTGATTTTTGTCTACAGTAGAGTACAGATACGTACCGACGCACTTGAAAAATTCCAAGCCAAGTTACCGAACAATTATCCGAAAATTATGCGTTTGAAAATCGTTAAATTTATACGGCACTTTAAGGAGATGACATGCTGGCCACATTTCCATCTAATAAATCATATATCGAATAACCCTACTTTCCCGATACGAACTGCTCTACGCATGTAAAAAATTCTTAAGAATCCGTGACGACGATAAAAGCAGGGGGTCACGAGATGTTACACTAGGACTTCGATTTAACGGCCCTCGATTTAATAGACAGTCCCCACCATGTCGCATTTATCGATCCGTTTTTCGCATGGTGGAGGACGCTTAAGAGTCATCGAGCGAGGGCATACGAAGCGCCAAGTGGACAATAAGCGAACTAAGAATTGTAGAGAAACGTATTTTTCGGATTTCACCGAAAATATAATAGTATCGCACAATTGAACATAAAAAATTAATTCGTTCGACTAGTAAGAAATCCCGTCTGGTCCTCCGCTCCGTGGAAATTTTTTTTTTGAAGCACAATAAATTATCGAAAACTCGAGGCGGCTGTCATTTGCCCCCACTCTTTTTTTGCCAATTGATAAATTCATTTTATTATGAATTTCATGCACATCTGCCACTCTTCACCGGACCAGACGGAGCTGCTTGCCACTTTATTGCACTTCTTAAAAAAAAATCTAACGTGTTTCGTTGAAAAACAAAGCGATAATCCGAAAAATACACACGGAGACGTCAAAGCCGTGCTTACGGCTATATGACAGTACATGCTATGTATTTTACAGTTCCGGCTTCGAACGCTAGGTTCGCTAGTCACGGTTGTCGGTAAGAGCAGAGAAGCAGCAGTGATGGCGTAAGCGCAAATTGAGCCCTGAGATAAAATAATTTTTTATTCTTTGACCGAATATTCGTGTAGAATATTGTTTCGTGATGTAAAGTCAATAAAAGTGATCTTTGAATTTTTTAGGCATTCTTACCGAAATACTGTCAATAAACAATACAGCAATACTGTACACAGTAATACTGTACACAGCAATACTGAAATGCAAATGATCGCAAATTCATAATTTTCCGTTTTATATGGTCCCCGGCTTCAAGGTCACGGTTCGAAGCGTCCATGCAGTTGTGTGTGTGTGTGTTGCGAGAGAGTGAGAGAGAGAGAGAGGGGACCCCCCGAGCGCGAACGCCTGTAACCGCGCTGTTGCCGCGCTACAGGCTAGATAAACACACTGTTGCCGCGCTTCAGACACATGCTGTAGCGGCGATGGTCCGAGTTTTCTCTCGATGCACAGGATTCAGGGATTTACAACATCACAACAGCTGACGAGCTGACAGCTGAGCGATATATGCAATGCTTGGGCCGTATGACAGAGCATCTGAGCTATTTTTCAATAACAAACTATTGTTATTCACAGTGCTGTAACGGATGTTTTTCTATCAACTAATTATTTGATACCTATTCATTAATAATAATTATTATTATTATTTTTAATTATTTTACTCTATTTAAGGCACATTTATATACATTAATTTTTGTCAATGTTTTAAAGGTTATAAATTTTATAATTTTTCAACATTTTTTTCCATACTTTTAAAAATTTAAAAAAAAAAATGTTTTGACCGAGCTTATATTTTTCAGCCGGGAGTTTTTCCAAACCTTTTTTTTTTCAAAATTTCCCAAAAAATCGACAAAACACATTTAGAAAAAATGTCCGTTTGCGATGTGTGTGATAGTATCAGTGTCCGCGCTATAACTTTCGTAAATTTAAAGCTATTGGGCCTACACTTATTTTTGCATCAATAGTCTGTACGAGAAGGACGATTGGTGTTGGGCAATTATTCCTTGAAAATTTTGAAATTCTCGAAAAATGTATGAATGTGTTCTAACTTTCGCAAATTTGGCTTTTTACATAAATCGTCTGTGGAGCAAGAATGATTCGAATTGAATTTGGCAGTTTTTCTAAAATTTTTAAATTGTCGAAAAATGTATGTGTGCTCTAAATTTCGAAAATTTGGCGCTATCGAGCCTAATCTTTTTACATAAGATTTTAGAAAATTTCAAAAAATATGCGTGTGCACTCCAACTTTCGCAAACTTTGGTGCTATCGGGCCAAAACTTTTTACGCCAATAGTCTCAGGGATAAGGATGATTGGTATTTGGATGAAAATCTCTCAAGGGCTTCAGATTTTAAAAAATGTTGAAATTTTCGAACAATTATGTGCGTCCTTTAAAATTTGCAAATTTTAGCCTAAGCCATAACGTTTTACCCTATTAGTCTAGGTGACAATGAAAAAATGGTGTAAATTCACCTGTGTTTTAGTTTTAAAAGTGACTTTTGGCATTTTTGAGGCTGTTTTTCTATTTTTCAAAGAAACATGAGCTCGTATTGTTGGACTAACAAGGAGAGTATCAGGCCTCTGGGTCATGGATTATGCTCAAACTTGGTGTGATTCATTAGCCCTAAAAATCAAGCATGTTATGCGTAGTTATATCTTAATAGCAGGCCTTTTGTCGCATGCTTCATTACATAAAATACAATTTTTAAGCAATTTGTGAGTCCTTCGCTACTGCTCTGTACTAATAGTCCGGGAGCCAGCGACCTATTTTTGTCAATCATTTCCTCTCGGCTGATAATTTGTCAGATGATTAAGATAGTTGTGTCTTGAACCCTAGCGATCGTCAGCTGCGCGACCGTGGGTGGGTTGGGCGTTGGCGGCCTCCCACGCACGTAAAAAAAAAATATGTTTTCAATCATTTCCTCCCGGTTGAAAATTTGTGAGATTATAGTTGGCATAATACTTATTTGAAAAAAAAAGTCAGCTGGCTATAACGCGGTGGATTATACGTCAGCTGCTCATACGAACATGAAAAAAAAAAAAAATTTTCAATCATTTCCTCCCGGCTGAAAATTTGACAGATGATATTTTATATGCTACTTTAAATAAAAAAAGGAGTCAGCTGGCTGTATGTCGGGGGAAAGATCGTCAGCTGACGCAGTTAAAGTGTCGCGCGGCAAGGTAGTGTGAGCGCCGCTACACTAGCTGACGGGGTTTCCCCCGGCATACAGCCAGCTGATTTTTTTTTTATTATTTCAAGGATTATGTCAACTATTATTTTACAAATTTTCAACCGGGAGGAAATAACGTACTTAAAGTTATTCCATATAACGCTCCTTCCTTGCACACGCAGAAATAAAGTATTTTTAGTTGTATTAAAAATTATTAAATAAATAAATAAATAAATATGTATATATATACATATATTTACACACATACATTTTCTAAAACTGTAAGGACAAAAATTTTTTTTTGCTAAACTGACAAGGACCCAAACACAAATATCAAAGGCCCCGGGTATCCGAGCGGCAGCTGCTCGTAACTCCCCTTCTCTCTAGCTGTATTATATATATCCCCCTAAAAAACACCATAAATGGTGTACAAAAAGTTGAGACAAGTACATTTCCTTGCATCGTTTTGTTTATCCTTACAAAAATATGTCAAACATAAATAGTTGTAAAATGAATCCTCACAAAAAGTTCTCAAATAAATTCAAATCATCCAACTCAACAGTTGCCAAGTACATCCAGCATTTTTATTGTTTAAATTGTTTATTAACCGTTTATAAGTAAGTCACAACGCCCGAAAACGTCTTGAAACGGGACAAAGGGACTTAATCTAAAAATGGATTGTTTGAAAAATTTTTATTGAAAAAAAAATTCGCATTGAAAAAAAAAATCGAACGAAGTACTTGGCGAGTTATGTAAAGTTACTGTACGGACTACCTGTTACGAACTCGCCAAGTACTTCGTTCGATTTTTTTTTTCAATGCGAATTTTTTTTTCAATAATAATTTTTCAAACAATCCATTTTTAGATTAAATCCCTTTGTCCCGTTTCAAGACGTTTTCGGGCGTTGTGACTTACTTATAAACGGTTAATAAACAATGTAAACAATAAAAATGCTGGATGTACTTGGCAACTGTTGAGTTGGATGATTTGAATTGATTTGAGAACTTTTTGTGAGGATTCATTTTACAACTATTTATGTTTGACATATTTTTGTAAGGATAGACAAAACGATGCAAGGAAATGTACTTGTCTCAACTTTTTGTACACCATTTATGGTGTTTTTTAGGGGGATTTGGCTTCTTTTTGCAAAGCATTATACATATGTACATACATTTTGACCATGTAACTTCTATGTCAAAGCTTAGAATGCATGGTCACTGCTATGCTCAGGCTAGAATTAAACAACTTTTGACGGGATGAATTTCGTCTTGCCAAAACATTTTGTACAATTACGCGATGGTTTCATTATTTTACAAATTAAGGGGCCCCAATCTACCAACTAAGACATGAAATATCATTTGCATTTCTTTTATTAGATCCTTAAGGGGGTCAGGTACCAAAAATTTCACATCCAGAACCGCTAACGGTAGAGACTCGCTAATTTTGGTCTTGATATCATTTCTCGTATCAAAATACCTCACATTGATAAAATTTTGAAAAATTAATTTTTTCCCGTGTTCAAAATAATTTTTTTCGAATCCGTTGAGATAGGTATCGAAAATTCCATCTGCTAGATTGTTCATTGTGACCCAAAGAATGTGTGAAAAATCTATAACCTTCAAAGTTCAAAATTGTAGGAGGAGATACCATTTAAAGGCACAAAAATTGTCCAAATGTATGATAAATTAATTGGTAGAATATAATAAATAAGAAGAAAATGGATTCCATGGCCTGAGTATAAAAAATTCTATGATATGATCAAGTAATAAAACTTTTCCTGGACGAAATTATATAACACTTATCACAATTAATAATCTAGCAGATGGGATTTTCGATATCTCAACGGTTTCGAAAAAAATTATTTTGAAAACAGGGAAAAAATTAATTTTTCAAAATTTCATCAATGTGAGGTATTTTGATATGAGAAATGATATCAAGACAAAAATCAGCGAGTCTTTACCGTTAGAGGTTCTGGATGTGGAATTTTCGGTACCTGACCCCCTTAATAAGCTTAGCAAACTTCAAAATGTTACATGCGTACAAAATGTTATTAATGAAATATCCCGATTTTTGAGAATGCTCGTATGACCTATCCGAACAACTTTGAGTATTTGATCCTTGATACAATGCACCATCGCTAAGATATAAAATTATAAGCAACGCTTTTCGATAGTCTGTTTATAATACTGAGCTTTATGTTTTTTTTCTTAGCGATGGAATGGTAAAGCTTTGTTTGTACAGATACCAACTGAATGCAGACTCAACCCGACCCACGTAATTCTGCTCACAAAAGTCACACACATAATCAACTGAACACAGAAAAATTCGACACATTGCACTGTAAAACAAAAAAAAATCCCATGAAGCGACATGACCCAGACAAACTCAGCCCATTACTAAATTGGTGCAGAAAAACCCAATGCGCCATCGGCTTGCTCCGATTAAACTGGACATATTGCCAATTCAACATGGAAAAACTCAACGCATCACCAATTCGACATGCAATAACTGCCAGGGCTTGCCAACACAGAAAAATTCTCCCTTGGCGTAACTCGCCACAGCGAAACTTTCGTGGCACAGCTCGGCCCGCTCCAACTCTACACAGTCTAACGGACTATGGTTGCGTCTGTTGAGAGTTGAAGCGGACCAAGTTACGCCGCATGAGAGTTTTCGCTGTGTGAAACTGTACCATGGGAGAGTATATCTCCATCGAGATAGCCCGTAGGAGCTGGCTGTATATGCCGGAGGAAACCCCGTCAGCTAGTGTATTTAAATAGGCGAGCGGCGCTTACACTACCTTGCCGCGCGACACTTTTACTGCGTCAGCTGACGATCTTTCCCCCGACATAAAGCCAGCTGACTCCTTTTTTTATTTAAAGTAGCATATGAACAATCATCTGTCAAATTTTCAGCCGGGAGGAAATGATTGAAATTTTTTTTTTTTTTTTCATGTTCGTATGAGCAGCTGACGTATAATCCACCGCGTTATAGCCAGCTGACTTTTTTTTTTCAAATAAGTATTATGCCAACTATAATCTCACAAATTTTCAACCGGGAGGAAATGATTGAAAACATATTTTTTTTTTTACGTGCGTGGGAGGCCGCCAACGCCCAACCCACCCATGGTGCGCGAGCTGACGATCGCTACGGTTCAAGATACAACTATCTTAATCATCTCACGAATTATCGGCTGAGAGGAAATTGGTCGCAAAAATCTGTCGCTGGCTCCCGGACTATAATCGAACCAACTTGGATATATGTTATTGAAACTTTGTCAGCGGATCATAAAAATAAATATACCACGGGTTAATTTACCGTATTCTATGTTGGTCGCTGCAGCTAGATCGATACACACTACGCACAAGCGAAGAAAAGTGAAGTGAAACAAACCAAAGTGAAGATTTATATTACAATTCGTCTTATGAGAATACGCATAGTATTCATGCTTGCAAATACGCATAGTATTCATGCTTGTAAATACTATGTGCATTCCTATAAAACAAATTGTAATATAAATCTTCGCTTCGGTTGTTTCGCTTCACTTTTATTCGCTTGTGCATAGTATGTATCGGTCTGGGAGCAGCCACCAACATTGAATATTCAATGTTGGTTGCTGCCGCCAGACCGATATGCACTACACACAAGCGAATAAAAGTGAAGCGAAGCAAACTGAAACGAAGATTTATATTACAATTCGTCTTATGGGAATACGCATAGTATTCATGCTTGCAAATACTATGTGTATTCCTATAGGACAATGTGTCTTATAGGACACGACTC